>JAVQJD010017926.1:0-30547 GCA_036023655.1 Nannoperca australis | reverse complement strand
TCTTTCCTCCTTTGCTCCAAACAATATTATTTCAGTTTTGTCTTTATTCAACTGAAGAAAGTTTTGGCTCATCCAATCATTGACCTGCTCAATGCACCTGATTAGTGATTCTATGGGGGTATAATCATTGGTTGATACGGCTGTATATATCTGGGTATCATCTGCATAGTTATGGTAGGAAACTCTGTTGTTTCTCATAATTTGTGCCAGTGGAAGCATGTATAGATTAAACAACAGGGGCCCAAGAATTTACCCTTGGGGGACACCACATGAATTAATTGGGGTCAGTGACCAAAAAAAATAAATTTCACCGTGACTCTCCTAAGAGTCTAAATGGTGAATTATTAACCTTGAAGTGGCTGTGCACGCACGCACGTGCACGCGCACATGCGCACACAAAATGTCTTTGCACATGTTTGTAAGAGAAACTCAACTCAATACCAAGGGAATACTGCTAACAGGACAATCATCAGAGGCACACATACCTTGACTAGCTGTCTCCTGCTCTTGCCGTCAGAGCCGACACAGTTGATGATCTTCGGCAGGTTGACTCCTCCAACCAGGTGATACTGGGGTATGAAGGATCTGACAGTCACCAGGTCGTCATAGCAACCAGATGGATCCACCTATTTACACAAAGAAACAACACTTGCTATCACACTTGTTAAAGAGCGTTAAATGTTTCCGTGTACATGTGGTGTCATTAATGGAGCTGATTTGGTCTGGAGGAGTTGTGTCCATTTTGTTTAACGTGTGGGAGAGAAACAAAAGTGATAAAAAGTGATTTGGTATCACGAGAAGTGCAGTTGGAATGTCATGAAAACTGAAATTCCACTAGAATATCAGCCAAATCAAACCCGATATGCATTGGATTTAATTAAATCAAACCAATCTACTCATTCAGTTGACCATCCCACCTCCATCATCCCTTGTAAAACTTAATAGGAACTCTCAAACATGTATAAATATTTAAGTACATTTGTTCAGAAACTACATCACATTTTACAAATCAAAATGATTAGGGATAATGAAAGTTGAGAAGTTCCATTAATCTTCACCTTGATCTCCATTGTGGGGATGACAACCTCATCCAGGTCTTTGATGTGCATGATGGGCTGATCAGCAGGTATGGGAATAGCCTCTGTAATGAAACAAGGACGCACAAACTATAAATGCTTTTTACATTGGCAAACTAACTGCCTAAGTTTGCCTAAATTTAGCCTATTGCTACATATCAGGCTAAATGTTGGAATTTCCTGACATATCAAGGACAGAAATCCATGAATCGCCATCCAACGTGTTTGTTTAGATCACTGTGCTCCGACTACTCACTCTTCTCAGTCTTGTGCTTGCTGGCATTCATATAAGCCAGACAGATGTAGGCATCACACAGACGCTCGATCCCTCGGATCATTTTGCCTCTCTTTTTCCTGATCGCACTGATGATCTTCTGGGCCATATCTGAACGCTCCTGCACAAGAAAAACCTTGCTTGTAAAACAGAATGCTAGAGAATAAAACTAACTTCTAGACAAACATTATGACGTTTATTTAGCAGGGTATTGTTCAATTTGAAACTGTCACAGACTCTAGGTGCAACATTCATAATGCTGCCTTTATATTCCCGGGTCCAGTGATGAAATTCACACTGAGCAATTACAGCTTTATGCAAACAAGACACAGAAAAGATCCTGCCAGCCTGGAGGAGCTCTACGCTCTAGAGAAGTAAACATCTATTTCAAACAGTGACAATATTTGCAATAAAAGCCAGAGGAAATTACATTTACTAATAACAGAACTTTGTAAATCAACTAATCAATACTCAAAATATTGTCATATTTGATTTTATGCTCATCCAGTCCTACTTGTGTATTTTCCTTTGTTGTCCCCTGTGATGAATATTTGTCATGAAACCCTAATGTGAAATACCTGATAGGTACATAAATGTCAGTTAATAGGTGTCAACCATTATTTAAATAAAGTCTCACCAGGTCAAATGGCGAAGGCTGCCGCGGAGCGCTCTTAGTCAGCCGGGTCGTACAGAAGTCCTCGTCTTTGTTGGCGTTCACCAGGGCGAAGATGATGAAGAGTGTGTGGTGAGGGTGCTCCAGGGACGCTCGGCAGATCAGCTGTGAGAAAAGAAAACAACTGAAGCAGCTATAGATGGCTGCATCTTTCATGACATACTGCTGTTAATTTGCAATAAAAAGTGTTGCATTACGTCGCTGAGGACATCGTGGAAGCCTGTATCATCAGTAATGCCAGCTGCCATCTTTGTCCCCATGCGAGCGGCCAGCTGATACATGAGAGGCAGAAACTTGTAGGAAGGGATCTGCTTCACCCCTTTCTAGAACACAAAATAGGTGAAGGTGCTCTGAGAAAATTAAAAAGTGCTGGACGACCATTTTACAAAGTGGCCAAACTGTCTTTCACCCTAAACTCTGCTTTGCTGACCTTCATCGTGTCATTTATGGCCTTAACGTCAGCATTCTCCAGCCAGAGGGAAGCCAGGCGGAACACCCAGGTGTCGTGCTCCTCACCTTGCTCCAGGCAGTGGATGTAATTCTCCACTGCCTTACACAGGAAACGTTGTTTGTCTGCCTGCAGGTTGGACAGGGCCTTCTCGTCTAACTCCAGTTCTTTCTGCACCTTTATGGTGTACCTGTGAAGTCACAGAAAGAGCGAGTAGAATCAACACTTTCTGGATTTTTATTTTAATAAAGAACATTCTTTATACGTGAAGGATCCCGTTTTTTCCTGCTATCACGTAAGAAAGATCTGTGCTTTTAAAACAGAGACCTGTTGGACGTCACTTTACGCTCTCTTATCAAGTCCACTTCTTCTTTGGCCTTCTCCAGCAGCGCCTGCTTGTTCTCAAACTCAGAGGAGTTCATGTACTTGTCGATGCTCTGGTACTGAGCATCAGAGAATCGGGCCAGAGACAGGAAGGCCTCAGTCCGCTGACTCTGCAGGCTGGAGTCCTGAACTCCTGATTCCCCCTCAATCACCTCCACTGCCTGGGAGCACAGCACAGGAGAGACTTGATCTGACGCTTTTCAATCAAATCAGTCAAAATAATGCTGACATAAACAAAAACAAAAAGATAAAATGCAAAACCGGAGACTAGATGCACTACAAAAACAAACAAACAGCACTACAAAACAGTGTGGCCTCATTCACTAAGTTGGGTGGAATTGTATAGAGGCACACAGGTACAAGCAAACACACACACACACATGAATAATTTAAATTTGTCCATATGAATCTGCCGTGGCCCGAGGACATAAACTGTAAAGTTGCAGAAGTTTAATATTTATGTATTTGGGCCTACTCCTTACTTATCTGGACATAAATAAATAATTCATGTGCAAGTGTGTGTGATTGTGTGTATATGAGCGCAAGTGGATGGACAGACACTGTCTGGCTGATGGGTAATAACTCATTCGTTCCTCTGAGGGACGCCTGTGGTATGTGTGTACTTCAGGGTGTCCGAGATATTCATAGTTACATATATTAGACATTTCGAGATCTTTTAGACTCCCGTTTGCCTCTTGGGACGAGACTGACTCTTAGATCATTTTTGTCACTCTTACGTACATGGAAAAAGCACTGACATAATATTTTCTTCTTAAATCTGTACTCCCTTCATTTTCCAGGAACTGTGGACACCTCCGTTTGTATGAGAACGGTTATTATTGGGCTGTTTTCGTGAGCAGATACCCACTGAAATACTGTAAGTTGAACAACAAGGCTTAATTCTCCTCCAGTAAACTGGACTATTATCTTTTAGCTTCCTCTTACCCTCTCCAGGTACTTCTCTAGTATTATTCCGGGGTTTTCCAGGCAGGTCTCAGCCAGCCAGTTACCACACAGCCTGAGGCACTCAGTGTAGACCGGGACCACAGCAGGATTTAAGTCCACCTGGTCAACAAGAACACAAAACCGAGAATAGTTAAATGAAGCCTCTTGACGTTTTGAATTTTGCTCTAATTAATCTGATGTTTGGAAATGGTTCAATCTCACTGTTACATTTATTACAAAGTGAAAAGAAGTCTCAGTGGAGAGCATTTAGGGATGTTCTATAATAAAAGTGAGCTGTGTTTGTTTCTGACCTTTTCCTCTAGGTTGTGTATCATGTGTCTCAGGAGGCCAAGGGCCAGTCCCTGCTCTCCCTTTGCCCAGAACACCTGGGCTTCCTCCAGTTGCCATGACGACACAGGGGATGACGCCCAGGACCCTCCACCACCATGCTGTTTCATCTGGAAGACTGCCCGCTCTGCCAGCTGGACAGGTATTACAACACAGTGAGCACTTTGTACTGGAGTAACCCCTTCTGACCATATTCACTTGGAAGAACCAAGTGAATCCTCTCTCTCTCTCTCTCTCTCTCTCTCTCTCTCTCGCTACCTGTGTATTCCCAGCCTTGCGAGCCAGACGACAAAGCTCCATGAGGTGGTCAGTGAGCACAGAGCTGAGGTACTGGGTGCTGTCGGGGTCTCCCACCCTGGACTTCAGGGTGTGCTGGGACACAGAGCGGACCGCCAGAATGGGCTCCACCAAAGCAAAGTCACTGTCAGCGAGCAGCTGGGAGTGCTGCCGCCACTGGCTGCAAACGTCCCTCAGAGTTACGTCTGAGAAGGGCCTGATATAAACATAGATTTATTAGGAAATTTTGTTAATTCACTATAGTAGACATCTCCATCTGCCCAACCACAAAAAGGTTTTGACCATAAATCCACAAGACTCTTCCTGTGTCAATGAACATGATACAAATGTTACACTGCTGGTATCACCTGGAAAATAGCTGTTTAACACTCTCCAGCTCCCTGATGCTCTGCAGGTCCCTGAGAGCTGGGTACAGTGAAGACACAGCCTCTAGACTACCTCTGCACAGTTCCGCCGCCTCTGCACCCCTGTGGTAACACACAAGCACATATATGGGCAAATGATGTTTTGTGAATTGGAGTTCAAACATTACATTTGTCTAAATGTCCACCATACCTGGCCTGTTTCATAGTTTCATCAAAGATGGAGAACTCTTTGTCTCTCAGCGCTTGCAGGGCACAAAACACTGACTCGTGGAAGCCAGGGTTGGATTTCTCACTCCTGATACAACACAGTAGATTTGGAGGAAAATAATTATTAGTTGAGAGCTTGCCTCTGATTCTCTGGGTACAGTTGTGTTTTGTGTGTCAGGCACTGCACTCTCAGCTGTGTCTTTATGCCCCCCGGTTGCCTCACCTCTCTGGCAGCTCACAGTCCCACTGTGTGTTCCTCCAGGCGGCCTGGAAGCGGAGCTCTCTCAGCTCAGCTCCCCACTCCACCCCTTCACTCTCCAGACCCCTCATGTAGGTGGCAAGGATGCTGCTCAGGCCAAAGTTCTGCAGGCTCTGTTGGCGCGACGTGGAGAAGGAAGAAATAACACATAAAAATCTTATTTGGGCCAATCTGGAGTGTCTCATCGTGTCATCTCAACTTTCTGGTGTATTCAGATGATATAGGTTTGTTTCAATGATGCCTAATGCAGCTCCTAATTATTTTACCTCCACAATTCCCACTTGTCGAGTGACCTCAGGCAGTGTAGAGTGAAGGTCGTATGAAGTCAGGGCCTTGCCCCACATAGCCTCGTGCTCATAGGTTCGAATCCTATAAATAAGTATGACAAAGCAAGCTTTGTAGTTCTGATCACGATTGAACAGCGCAGGGAACGAGTGATAATGTGAAAGAGGTCTGCAGGTCTCATTAATCTACTTAGTGACTACCTTGTCAGTGGGCTGGTCATCGTCTCCCCGCCACAGCCATACAGACTGTCAGGCTCTCCGATGCTCCGATACACCTCAATCAGCAGCTCCTACAAAGAACAAATGAGTATCAATGATTATTTTAATACACTTGTCACTGCGTACTATTTTACAGCCACTTACATTGTTGCACCCAACAATGCATGTTTAGCTTTGGTCACATTTGTCACAGGTTATAAAGTTAGTGGTCAGTAGGCAAGACAATAAACAATCAAACTGCGTTATTTTCCAGAACGACATCAGGCAGAAATCTGAATCAGTAAATATCGTTGTTTTGTTATTTTAGAAATCACAATTGTCAATGCAAAAACATATCTGGCGTGAAGAAGTGACCTGCAGACTGATGTCTCCCACACTCTTCTGAGTCAGGCTGGAGATGGTGAAGTTTTGGCTGTTGTCTTCAAAATTGATCTTACGTGTTGCCCGGGACTTGGTTCTGCAGATTTGGTAAAAAAAAAAAAAGAAAAAAAGATGGATCACTAAAAAGGTGGTGCTTTAATCAGATACATAAGTAGAACTACGAATAATGGAAAAATGTCCTCTTTGCATACCTGGAACTTTCCTCCATGTTAGCTTTGATTTTATCGACATAGATCTCAGTGTACAGGAGGGCGGTGAAATGCGCTGAGCAGGACTGAGCAGCTTTGGCCACTTCCAGGTAGTTCAGTTCCAGCCAGAAGTTTGAGTCACACACTGTGCCACAGGAGTTGCTGAAGGAAGGATACAGTGTTTATTTTGCACATTAAACACTCCACACACTGCACATCGGTCTACATTAACGAAACTGACATATCACATAACAAAGTCCCTGACCATTATAAAATCATATATTTTAATTACAATAACACTGCAAACCTATCAGCTTCCAGTGGTCTCTTCTGGTGTCTCAGATAGTCAATAACAGCAAGCATGGTGCGCAGAGAGGTCTTGTCGTACAAGCCCTGGCTGGCAGTGTCTGATTCTGTAAAGAATAATAAATGCAAAATCAATAAATAAATAAATAAATAAACAGGGACATGCAGACTCCTGAATGTGAGGACAGTTTTCACTATCATTCACTTTCAAAATGTAGCTATATGATTGTGAACGCAGGCCACAGACAAATGCCTCGATCTGGAATAAGTAGATGAAGAGAACGATACATTTCTCATACTCTCAAACGTACCAGAGTCGGAGTTGAGAGGTGTTGCAGAGCGACTGGAGGCCTGAGCACTTCTGGAGCAAAAGCCGAAGAATGCCTGAATGTGGGAGGACAGCAGCTCCCTCCACGAACCATTCGAGTCATCCAGAAGGATGGAGTGAATGATGAGGGGCAGCAACCTCTGACAGCACTCCACCCACACCTGGAGACACAGAGGAAATCAAGCGTGGTTAGATCTGTAACTCGGTGTTAGAGGGTGGATTCGATCTGTAACTGTGGACCACAAATGCCACAAAATGCTCTAAAACACATACAAATTCAAATAAACGAAACATAATCCAAGATGTGGATACTTTAAGCACATGGAATGAAGGTGTGAACGACTTCTGGGACAAAACCCCTAAAGCTTGTTATTCCAAGCTTTGTCTTGCTTGAAATAACCTGTTAAACACTAAAGAAATGAACAGAAAGATAGCGTATGGTGGATGTAGGCAGTCCAGTTACATCCATGCTCACCAGACACAGTGGTCGTGCGAGCAGCAGAGGCTCAATCCTGACGCCTCCACTGTCGAGCAGGGCCGTGCACAGAGCCTTCAGCCAGGCCCTGTGGCCCCCCGCCTGCGGAATCCAAAACTCCTGACTCTCCAGCTTCTCCCTGGCCCCCGAACTCTCCTCAGCACCAACAGCTTCCACCTAATCATGGACAACAGTCAGTAGTAACTGCACGGACAGACGTTACATGTGTGTACACCAAAACACACATACATACTTATATTTATAGCCTATAAGTGTACAGAGTGATAAATAAATTACAGTTTTGTTAAGTGGTACACATACAGTACATACTGTTAATAGGACACAAAACTCAATGTTTGGACACAAAAACAAGCTTAACCCACCTTCTTCTTGGCCTTTCTAAAGGGATTCAGGTAGGCCAGAATGGGGTCTCTGTTGTCCTTGTGTTGTTCCCAGAAGTCTACTCCAGACTGAGTGGCGAGGATGTTCTTCACACACTGTACGGCTGCCTGCCTCACCACAATACTAACAGTCAAACACAGCCCAGAACAAAGCAAACATCAGTACAAACCGCTTGCTCCTCCGTAGTCATGTACTACAAATGTTTAAACATTGAGATCCGGGATTCACCGTACCGCTGTTGAGTGAGCGCGTCGTTCATGCAGTAGAGGATGATGTAAAGACACTGTGACTCAGTGGAGGTGAAGAGAGAGACGGCCTTTTCATAGAGGGGGTCTCTTCCATGAAGAAGGGCGATGGTGGAGAATTCCACAGGACCTATTTCACCCAGACAGCTGCCTGCTGCCTCTGCAGGAAAGCATTTGTGTTTGTGAAACTGACCATGATGAAACAGTCCAAATGCGACTGAGAACACGGTGTACGGTTTGCTGCTGTAGGAGTTATCTGATTTTATACCTAGGATGTCGGCTCCTCCAGGGTGGTTGGCTGCTAGCTTACAGAGCTGCAGCAGACTGAGAACCAGCTTCACCAGCACGCTGTCAGTAGGGTCAGCTACAAAGAGGACAGAGAGAGAGGACATTTAGAGCAAGCTCATTAGACATCTAACATGCCACAACTGTTTTTGTTTTACAGATAGACTTTGTTTCCTCATCTAGCATCCTACCGTGGCACTCTTTGAGCAGCTCTCTGATCTGTGCCTTGTTGTCATGCAGCTGTCTGGTCAGTTCCTTCAGCCCCTCCAGTCTGGTCAGAGGTAAGGAGTCGCAGGACGTCACTGACAGGAAGTGGACTATCTCCTGCAAAAGGGAAACACGGAGGATGTTGGTCAGCAAGGACATTTAGGATTATTCATTTTCATCGATAACCATGACGTCTTCCCCGCAATTCACTGAGGAATCAGACCAACATATACACTAAAGGAAAATTTGTTGGACACATGATACTAATACATGGATATTAGTTAGGCCATTACCTGTCTCATCGTAAAGGTCCCAGTGTTATATTTGAGCTTGTGCTGTACGGACCGCAGCTCTCTGAATTCAGGGAGGTCCGGAAAAGGCTCCAACCTGCTGATTGCTCCTTTTAACTTCTGTTGATTTTCTATCACGAGAAACTGCAACAGACTGAGCACCTAGTGAGGAAGAGAGATGAAAATTTAAGGCGAAAAAATGTTGAAAGGAGGCAGATGTGTATCTCAAGCACAAATAATGATAAACCTAAATGTGTGAAAACACTTTTAATGATGTAAAGCACATCATGCTGAACTTGGTTAAAACTGTTAATAAGCAGCAACCAGTCTAACCTTGTATCTGGATGCAAAAGTCCCAAAGTCTACTGTATTTTGTGGTAAAAACACTCAAACTGACTTATTTTGAAAAATGTTTATTCAAGAAGCCAATGTCCACTTGTACTCAAGGTAACATACCTGTGATAATGCATACCATCTTGAATGCAGCATTTTGTTGCATTTCCAATATAATACACATAATTCATATTGAATCTGCAAACTTAAGCAGAAAATTCTCGAATTGACTCGCAGTCACTTACCTGTTGTGAGATAGCGGGCCGACTGGTCACCTGCGACGTGAGAGTCCCAACGATGACCTGTAGGTGGCAGTCTAAAGCATCATCACAGAACTGCAGAGCCGCCTTACACACAGAGGTCAACAGGTCGCAGCACAGAGAGAGGCTTCGGGTAGAAACCTCATCACACTGAACCGGTCTGGATGAGAAAAACATAAACTGGTTTAACTTTGATAAGGAAGACGAGTTTGTGTCTGTGCAATACTTGGAATACTGCATGTATGTACCTGCAGTACCTGTGAGTATTTGTGTGCACCAACCTGCTGTTGATATGGTGAATGAGTGTGTAGATGATGTCTCTGAGGACAAAGGCCCAAGCTCCTCCCAGGCCGTCCTTCACCTCTCTGAGCAGAAGGTTGACAAACAGGTGATACATGAGGTGGATGCGATGACGCTCGTAGTTGTTGGTCGTCTCTGCCGCTCTTTCACACATCGCCAGCAGAATCCTCTGGATAGACATCTACAGCACATAAAAAAGGGTCACCATTGACGACAATATTAAAACACAAACAGTTAAAGAGGTTATAATAATCAAAGCAACTCAGTAGCAAAAAAAATGTTGATCAATGATAAGAAAAGTAACAAAAAAATCTTACTCATCTTACCGGCGTTTTTGACAGAATAGCTACCAAAGACTTGTGGTTTGCACTGTGGCACTTGCTGAGGTAGTCCAGTGTAGCTTTAATGACATATGAGCTGAAGTATGGTGGGTTTGGTGCGGGGTCCAGTTCCCTGAGGGGCATCAATTATCAATTATTTAGTCTTACATTTTCTTTTATTTCTCTTTGAATTTTAGATGGACAGAAAGAAAAACTGCCCTTATTAAGTGCCCAGGGTGAAACTGGGGTGTTGTCATCACAATGACCACATATCAACAAATAGAAGAAACGATTTTGGTAAATGTCAACTACCATTACCCTATAAAGCGTTTTAGGTCTTCTCTGTCCCCTTCAGCTGTACTTCCTTCATACAGTGTCATCAGCAGCTCCACCACTATGTCCGCCAGATTACTGTGGATCAGGTTGTCAATTTGCTGTGGACACACGTACAAACATGGGGACAGGCATGGTAAATTTGGCATAGACAAAAGCAATATGGCATTTAATTACCGTATCTTTACTCATATGTGGCACACGTAGCACACTCAGCCTGTGATCCTATATAACCTTTTGTTCAGTTTCTTGGCACCCACAACACCCAAGGTTAGCAACTTATCCAGACCAGGGCAACACATTCTGAAAATGTAAGGCACATGAGACAATCACAAAAGTCTCTGTCCTTTTGCACTGCAGATATTTACACTTGGTCCTGAAAATGACTTTGTGGCTAAATTACTGCTTTCCCTTGTTTTCTCGTTTCACAGTTTTTAAGTTATTGTCATCGAATTGTGATCAAATTATAAAGCTGCATTAAAAATATAAAATCTAGCCTCCGGTGTAGATGTGGGCTGATGTGTTTACCTGTTTGCCCAGACAGTTGGCATCTTTGAGCAGATCGTACACTCTGTGGGCTTTCTCTCTCTGCTGTGCAACCTGTGCATCCTGGCCAGACAAGGCAAAGTATGGCAGGATGTTGACCATGATCTTGGGGAAACAGTCTGCCAATAACTGTCTCCAGTCCCTCTCGAGACACCTGCCGATAGACTTCACCTGCTCAAAGTCATCCAGGAAGACCAGATGAGGGATCAACACCTGGTAGGAAGAGCTTCAAGTAGAGACAATACAACAGGGGGTGTTGGATGTTACAATAATCACTGCATAACGGTGAAATAAATAAAAAGGTAGCCACAAGACAGCAAATTACATGAAATTAAAATAACAGAAGTAGTTTATTTCCTCACTTATAGAAATCTTTGACTGCGTCGTGGTCTAGGAGGGTGTACGGGAAAGATCCGAGAGTGTAGCGATCGTCAGACTGTCTCTGTGCGAGCCACTCGGCTACCAGGTAGTACAAGTGAGAACTGACGAATGTTTTCACGCTCCTGTAGCCCAGCGCTCTGGATACACAGCACAGCATCTGTAAAATTTAAAACACAAACAGTTCTGTAGAGTATTGTTTTGACACTATTTTCATTCATTCACAATCCTGTCTACATTTTTTTATTGTATTCAATTTTGAACCTCCACTTCCACAATGCACGGGGTCCTGAAACCGTTACCTTTTTGATGAGTTGTTCCTCTATATTGTTCTCCTTGTAGGACTGGAAGAGGGCGAACAGAGACTGTTTTTCACAGACTGGGCTACAACACAGCACAACAGACAAACTCTTCAACAGGGCGGCCTTGCGGTTAAACGTATCGTCCTGCTGGTCCTCTGAAGAGCTGCTTCTCTGTGAAAGGAAGCATTCGGATAGTCACACACACTATTCCTGATTAATGACAACATAATAAATGATAAACATACCGGGAGCCTCATTCCTTCCTGAGCCTTCAGGTAAACGGTCTCAAAAGCTGCCTGCTGGTGTTTAAGCGGCAGCATGTTCCTCTTATCCAGATGCTCAGGTCTCATCTCCAGAAACAACCTGGGTACACAAGAGAATAATGGTGACAATCAGATCTATGATCCACATAATGACTTCCACTTTCTATTAAATGTATTCTGATGCATTATCAGCGGTGCCAAGTCAGACCCCATGTAAATCGTACCTCTCCACTGACACAGCTACCAGCATGCGGACTTGGTGGTGGGCATCTGCGAGGTAAGACGGAAGGATGACCGACACAGGGCAATTTTCCTCTGTGATATTTAGCACTGCCCACTTACAACACGGGTCAGCCTGTCAGAGGGAAGAGACAAAAAGAATGAATAGTGGATTGATATTTCATTGAGAGGATGTACAGAAAAGTTTAGAAGAGGGTGAAACGTTCATTTTTTACTCTCAAGTGTCAAGTGGCTCATGCCATTTATTCAGAATGAGATATAAAAGACAGAAATGCAAGATTTTCCTGTTGTGCAGATACATGTAATAACAATAGCAATAGTATTCCCTAACTGCAGGCAGAACAACCTCTGAGTATCTTACCTCCAGTAGGGCGACCAGACATCGCACTAAAGCAGCTCGTACAGCTGCCACGCATTTCTTCGATTGGCTCAGGATACTGAAACGTAGAACAGTTGGTTGAATTAGTATCAGAAACTGAATCACACATACACTGTAGACAGATTATGACTGAGAGTGGATACAGAAAACCACGATTCGTGTTTTCAAAGCCTAATGCTGTAGCTATCCCTTCAAAAATGGAACTCAAAAGAACTTTTTGACAAGACTTGTTTCAACTTGACTACCGGAGGAGGCACATTTTACACTCGACCATCCTCCATGAAAGAGTGAAGGCTCTTTTCCACAGACAAAGATAACTTTTTAGGACACGGTTTACATAATCTCTTACAGACAAACCCCTGAATCATGTTGTACAAATATGCCACTAACCAGAATCCAGACACCACTTTTAGCAGTGATCCCTGAACATGTCGCATTTCATCCGGCACATGGTGGGTTTTCCCCAGGCTCCTGATGGAAGGTAACAAACCTAACAGAACGGCAGCACAGATCTCTTGGTCCTGACGGTACTGGGAACACAGGTCCCTGTAAACGCAGGACAACAAACAGAGTTCATCATTCACAACACAGATCAAAGGAAATACATTACAACATTATTAGACTTCATTTTTGTCACAGGAAGATTTCCCTACGCTAGAGGAAGAAGCAGTGCACCAAATTCCTCTGGCGACAGCGAGTCCTCAGCAGGAAGCTTCTTCAACAGGACAAGAAACTGGAAGAAAAACAGATATTAAGTGTTCATCAGCTGAGCCAAATATCGCTACTAACGCTACACAGGAGCTGCTACCCACCATGTTGAGGTGCAGGGCTTTGCTGAAGTCAATTTGCTCCACCAGCAGCAGCAGCCTGCGCCGCACCTCCTGTGGTTTGAAGAGCAGGCCATAGATGGGCTGGACAGAGCCACACTCACACAGGAACTCCAAGACTGCAAGGAGTGCCAGGTCTTGGTGGGCTAGATGATCATCTGCTAACAGACTTTTTGCACCTGACGGAGGACAGAACCATGATTTGTTTACCTGCTATCCGCTAATAGGATTTTCTTTAGATTCCTGATTCTTGATGTAAACAGACTTGGATCAACTTGTATTTGCACAACCATCAATTTAACTGGTTGCCCTCTAAGTGATACTACATTGATAATATCTATAAAGAGTGGTCAGTGTATGGTGTAATTTAGTGGACCAAAACACTAGATAAAGTCATCAAGGATAGTGTTGTAGCTCAAATGCTACTAACAAAAACTCTGAAAAGCTGCAGATTGTGGCTGCATTGCATTTTAGTCTACTGGAGCTGCTGTCAGTGGAGATATCGTTGACTCTCATATAATAGATTTCTCCCCTTTTGGATATGAAAATTCAAAAATTGCAACTGTAAAACAAATAAGCCACTGCTCTTTAATTCTGAACTGACTAAAGTCTTTTAGGAAATGCTCAAAATTGTCATTTTATTTGCATAAATATTTCTATAAAAAATGTTGCTGATCCCAAGAAAGGGCTGTGACCTCGTCTTACCCGGCCCACAGGAAGCATCACTGTTGTCACCCTTCTGTCTGTGGGTCCCACTGGTGCTGCTGTGGGACTCTTCGCCCTTATCAAACAGGTCAATGTCATCCCCTTGCTGAGTTCTGCTCATGTGCCAGTCATCCTCCATATGATGGTCCTCCTCCACAACACTGACTCTCTTAGAAGCGCTGCTTAACTGAAGAGACACGGAAGTAAAACTAATTCAGCATACAAGCACTCCGCAATGAAGATTTACCCTTTTTTTTTTTTACTCCCAGGCCACAAACATCTCCCATCTGCTATATGTCACTCACCAACAGTTTGCAGATTTCGGCCAGTTCACCGAGAAGACTGGCCGGCAGGATCATAATGAACAGACTGGAGGAGACAGGAAAGACATTATCCTGCAGAAAAAAAGACAAAAGATGAACTCTTTAAGCTCTTTGCCACCAGATTGCATTTTGAACTGCAGAGGATGTGGTTCAGTAATTAGAGGTTTAATGGCTGGACTGTACAACTGTACATACATTGATTAGATTCACCTAAATGATATATGCCTTCAGCATTGTGCATACTGACATGATGAAGGATTTTGTCACCTTGTTTTTCCTGCTTGCTGACTGTGTGCAGAGCTTCATGACGGATCTCAGTGTGCTCATTGTTCCTTCCTCTGTCATTTTCACTTTCACACTAGAAACAAAACCGCTGAAGTCCTGGGCCAGGGCCTAGTGACAAGAACAACCTTACATTTAAAAAATATATATAAAATGTATATCTTCATTTACATATTTTATTAAGTACATTTAATAAATATGGAGTAGGGGTACATTTCAACATTACTAATATAAGTCATGTTTCTAATGTTTAAGAGGCAGGGTTGATCAATCACCAGGATGTCTGGATGATACCTTGGCTTTAGTGAAGAGCAGTGAGTGGCAGGCCTCCTCCTCAGTCAGAAACCCAGTAGCGACGTAACCTGCTAGAACACCAGTCAGCAGACTTAAACAGCGCACCAGACACTCCGGAGGGGTGGACTGAGACTGTGGAGGAGGAATCAGAATAAAATCCAGTTTGTCACTGTGACGACTACACGGGCACATAAACACAAAAGTATTCACTTCCACTCACATCAGGAGAATAGCAGTTGAGTAGGTTGTCAGCCACACAAAGCAGGGACTGCTCCAACTTGGTTCTGAGGCCGGGGATGGCAGCAAACTGGCCGTCAGTTGAAGCCGTCTTCTGTGGCTCGTCAGTCGCTCTCCTCGCTGAGGGTAGCGTGTTGAAGCTGAACTGCAAGTACAGCTTCTCGATCTCTTCCAGGTAGTCTTTTGCATTGGATGAGGTTTGTTGTTGAAAAAAGGCACTTTAAGAAAAAAAGTAATTTAAAGCTGAATTATTTTTATTCCAAAATGACATGGCATTAAGTGCAGAGAAGACAGGGAGAGTTGATACCAATGAAGCATGAATTTAAAATCAAATATAACTAGCTAGGCCAAAAAACAACTGATACATGGATTGTTCAAAAAAGGGATATATATATATATATATAGGTATATTTGTGATCATTGCCCTCACCTTTCTACTGCTTCAGTACCGAGCAGAAACTTCAGGCCAGTTCTTGTGTCTTTAAAGATCAGGGAGACCAGGATGTTCGCTATTAGATTGTAAGGAAAGTCTCTGCAAACAAAATCATAACAAAACATACATTTACAGACCTTTATCTCAACACCCCAGACAAAACAGATACATCTTAACAAAAGGTAAAAGCTTAAACAGTGTAATTTATGTTTGGAGCTTATGTTTTCTGTTTCTGCACATGTAGCACAAAGTGCATCCCCTGTTGAACACCTGTCTGTAACTAAAGCTTCTCATCATTTCAGAATCAGAATCAGCTTTATTGGCCAGGTATGTGGACACATACAAGGAATTTGACTCCGGTTTAAACATGAAAGCAGACAGTCTCAATATATTTCCATTTCCATACTTAAATAAGCAAATACTTAACCAGGACAAAATGATCTACAGTCAAACTCAGATAAATCCGAAACCAACCTGCAAATGATGGGGTGAGGTCTGGAGCTATCCTCCATCTCTTCACTCTGATCGCTCATCAGCAGCCAGGCTATGAGGGTCTCCTTCAGGTTAGGTGATGAAGATCCCTCTGTGAGCCCCACATGGTCCCAGCCTGAGCTCAAGATGAGACTTTTAGGGATCGGACACTTCAACAGGGCCTGGGCAAGACAGAGAGCAGCACCCCTGTGGATGAGAGAAAAATGAAATTAACACAGATGGGAAAACACTGATGGGTAACAAAGATTAAATGTAACGTTATACATTGAGGAAGGTTGGGGACTCACAGAGATGGTTTACATGCTGATCCAGAGAAGAGCTTCCAGAACTCTCTGTCCATGTTGATCAGTCCACCGTGGACAATAGAGCTCAGCAGGTCCAGGCTATGGACCTCTGTCTGGGGTGAGCTGACCCCTCGCAGTGCCAGGGCCCACACCCGACCCCACAGCCTCCCCAACTCTGTCTTGTGGACTTGGGTCTTCTCAGGGTAGCGAGCCTGGCATCGGGCCACCTCCCTCAGACAGCGCAGTACGTACGGCCCCCTCTCTCCTCTTCGCTGCTCTGCCAGGAGCTGGTACAGTACCGACAGCAGCGGGACCAGCTCCTGGCTGGGCATCATGGACGGGTACTTTGAGGCGAGCACTGCAGTGATCTGCAGCCTGAAGGGAGAAAATGAAAGAGGAATATCTTTGATCATGATCCCTGATCTTGAGTGGATACAATCAGAAAACAGGCTACTTTTACATTTTTCTACCACAAAATATTTAGTATTTAATATAGCCAATTTTTAAGCAGCTGTACTCAGCACTAACTAGTTTACTTTTAAAATATTCTTATATTAATTGTGTTGTGTTGTTTTCATACCATGGTATGATATCAAAGTCATTATGCTGAGGCTGCAGATGGTCCCGGAGGACCTCCCAGCCCAGTTCGATGCGCCGACGCTTGCTGGGTGTTCCGTGGGTGGGGCTGCCCATCAGGGTGGCTCTGAGGGAGGCCTGGGTCACTGCCATAACATGGGTGTCAATGTCATCACTGAACAGCTACATGCAGGAAAGGAAATAATGGTGTCAAGAGCATTTTATATTAGCTAACTAGCTAAAACCGGCTATACAATTGCATAAACATCAGTTACCTGGTGACAGATGTCAGCTGTGAGCTCAGTGAGATTGTCTTTGACAGCTATGTGTCGGGTCCCGGTGACGTACTTTCCTCTGCTGCCTATATGGCTAATTTCTCTGATTAAGGCATCATACAGGTTGTACAACAGACTCCGCCACCTGGTCCAGTCCTCAGCATGAGCCCCTAGGATTTCAAAAGAGGGGACAACTAGTTATTGGTGGTTTATTTAAAGACATGTCTGTGTTGCAAATGTTTTAGTTCCTTACCTTTAAATCATGAGTTTACAATATTGCCAACCATTTTCCAAAGCAAACCCCAAGTTCAGCCACTGGTTTTCAATAATTTCTTGATATGAAATTGTATTTTATGGTGTTTTCGTGTTTTTAACACCATAGAATTCTAGTGAAATTTCCAAAATGTTGTTTGAGATAAGTAATCCATCACAATTAATCTTTTGTCAAATTCTGGTCAAAGTTACATTATTATCACTCGATAACAGTTGATCTTGAAATCTTCTTTAGTGGTGCAATTTGGTTGAAGATTAAGTCAGTCAAATGTCTCTCCATTTCTTGGAATAGTCAAATATATGTATATTGAATCATATGTTTTACAGAAAAAAGAAAGTTCACTGTACCTGTATCCTGTGTCTTGGCTCCTTTGGGGTGGTGAACACAAATCTGCAGGTTAAAGAACTCCACAATCTCCTCTTTGAGAACCGTACTGGGCCTCATTTCCGCCCAGACATGCAGTATAGAAGGCAGAAGCTCCTCTCCCAGCAGACACACCCTCATCCGACAGTTCATGGCTGCAGATCTCAAGAAGATGTTGAGAGCAGAGATGAGGTGCTCCAAAATAGTCAAGTGTTTTTCCTGCCTAAGGGGAGATTTCAAAAAAGAAAGCAACCAGTACATCATGTTTGCATTTATTTTAACTGGTGTACCATATGTTCACCAAATTGGGATGTTTTGTTTACAATAGCATCAACATAACATTGAGGGAAATTGTCCAGTCAATTTTAAATGTTGGTGAAATGCTTCACCTGGCATTTAGCAGTGCTTTGGAGAAGAAGCTGAAGAGAGCATTGCTGAATCCTTCAGTCTGCATGCAACAGCCCTGCACCGTTGTGTGGATGACTCTGCTCACCAGAACGCGGTTGATGAACTTGGATGAAGTGTTGAAAAAGCCACAATACAAGTCCAAAAGACCTAAGGATCACAAACATAACCAAACAGAGATTCAGTAAAGTGCTTAGGCAAGATTTCAGACAATAGTAATAGCAGTGTAATCCAAAATGACAAATAAAATTAGTTTTGATGAATGTTGCTAAAATTGTTATATAATTTATATACGATTTAGAGAATTATCCAACTGACTGTGCCACTGCTGTAGAGTGATGTCACACCAGTACTTGCGGACAGAGAGGATGTCCTTTATTAGGAGGCTGCTATAATCTTCTCCATAGGCTGAACAGCAGAATGAACTCTGCAGGACTTCCATCACATGTTTCAGCAGCTCCTTGCATGTTAGACGAGGACCACCTGCACATTGAGAGAGAGAGTGTCCCAAAAATATGTTCAAACTATTTGCTCAGAATTGTGGCTCTTTTGAACTCAGTTGAATGAGTCAGATTCATTACCAAAGAAAAAAATAAAATAAAAACATCCCATAACATCATATGACATTAATCATTTCACCTAAATTTGTATTGTATTGTAACCTACTTCTGGTTCACGCAAAGACAATGTCCTTACGTTTGTTTGCATAGCGAATTAAATATTTGATCAAGCTGCAAATTTCAGCCATCTTCTTCTGCCGTGTGGTCAGAGTAGTGGATTTACTTGATTGCACACTTTCTGTCTCCTTCTGGACATACTTCTGTAGACATCTGACATGGAAACAAAGAGAATATGCAAAACAGAAAAGAAAATTCATCAAAGCCATTTCTTCTGGCAGATAACAATTCAATTCAATTCAATTTTATTTATATAGCGCCATATCATAACAAAGTTATCTCAGGGCACTCAATCACATGGAGCCGGTCGAGACCAACTTCCACAGTTGGACCTAAAAAAAGCACAATTCTTAAATAATTACAATATTAGAATGAGCATAATTTACAGGCATCTTCTAAAACATGGAATGAAAACAGATTGTGTATTGTCATAACATTATGACTACTGACAGGTGAAGTGAAGAACACTGATTAACTGAACATTTTGTCCTCGAAGTTGATGTGCTGGAAGCAAAAAATAGTGTAAGGATGTGAGCGACTTTGACAAGGGCCAAATTGTGATGGCCAGACGACTGGGTCAGAGCATCTCCAAAACTGCAGCTCCTGTGGGGTGTTCCCAGTCAGCAGTGGTCAGTACCTACCAGCAACAGGGTCATGGGCGGACAAGGCTCATTGATGCAAGTGGGGAGTGGAGGCTGGCCCGTGTGGTCAAATCGAACAGAAGAGCTACTGTAGCCCAAATTGCTGAAAAAGTTAATGCTGGTTCTGATAGAAAAGTGCCAGAACACACAGTGCATTGCAGTTTGTTGCGTATGTGCCTACATACCAGTCAGGGTGCCCATGCTGACAACTGTCCACCACCGATCTGTACTACACTAGATAACCTTATTTACATTTTATTGTGCATGCAGAGAGGCGCAAATATGCAGAGGCAGCCTACCTAAAAACAGCATCCCATGTGAGTTGCTTGGAGCCTTTAGGTTTAAGTACAGAGACACGATCTAACTCCTGCACAACTTCTGGAGTTCGAATGAGCCGTTTGAAGCGTTCTGCTTCTTTCTGGAGGGGTGAAGAGAGAACACAACTGTAGTATTTATACTGCACTTAGTGGTCAAACTTGGTTACAGTAGGGCTATCAGAGGCTTTGTATAATATATCTCATTTCATTGTTGTAAATGCACTTTATATGCAGCAGGGGTTACCTTCCTCTCTGCAGCTTTGTCATTTCCCAGCCCGCTGCAGCAGACCAGGAAATCATTAAGAGCCAGACTCATTGTGCAACTCAGTGGATGAGGGCACAGCTTTCACCAGTGTACACTGTTCTACCTGCCATGACAGGAAGTTGACAAGAGAGGATGTTGTTAGTCGTCCACATTGTGCCTACACTACAAGTACTTAGAATAGGTATCATCTTGTAGACGAGCTACTTTAGCAACACAACACTTGATTAACAAACGGCCATTCAAACAGTACGATCTGTAGCTCTGAGTCTGCTCACTGACCTCTGATGTCTCTATTGATTGTAGTTGTGGTGCTGTCACGCATGCAGGCGCAGACCTTACACGCTACAATGCTGGGGGAGCATGTTGCTTTGCTCTTGACAACTTTGCCATCTTAACTTGCGTTAACAGGCACAAGCACACAGACGTATAACACGCAGGAAATTCCCGCCCCAGCAGCCCGGCAGCAGTGAAAAGGCCACATCACTTCCTGGTCGTGGCTAGAACCGAGTGTGTCCGTTAACGTTAGTGCCAACGTTAAAACAAGCGTACTGTTTTGTCGGGCGCATTATTATTAAAGTAATAAATAGCACATAGAAGTCATGTTCCATCTATTATACGCATATATGTGTATATAGCACCCTATAGGGTGTAGTGGAGCTTGATGTGTTAGATTGGACTACAACTACCGACATTCCAATCGGCATATAAACTTCCGGGTTATACGTGCTTGAGTTCCCCGCCTTTTGAGTAAGCAGTAGTGTCTTCAGGACGTTTCCGTCACAATACTGCTGATGGTTTTTAATTAGATGCTGTTTAACGGATTTATAATAGACTTTTCCTGAACATGTAGTTAGCTAACTATTCTACTACTCGCTTCATATCAACCAACAGGCAGACATGCTGCTACCGTCCGACGTTGCCCGGCTTGTTTTGGGTAAGTCTACTGTTGTTAGACCTAGCAAAGCTGTAGCAATAGCGTTAGCCATCAATGATACTTAGCTATAGCTGTAAACAGGCGGCTCAAAGCTGACAGTCGTTAACTGCTGACAAGCCAACGGTCAACATGCAGTGTATTTGGGGTAACTATCCGTTTTCCGTTTGAACTTTGTTGTACTCCTAGTTCTCTCTAACGTTAACTGTCTTTCCCCAGGGTACCTCCAAGAAGAGGGTCTATCTTCCACCAGCCAAGCTTTCATTCACGAGAGCCCGAACCTGAAAGAGTATGCAGACCATACCACAGAAGATGGGACTATTCCTGCTTGTGTGTTTGTAAGTGGCATTTTTCTCCGATAGGCCCTCTCACAAACTGTTGAGTGAATGACATGCGCACAAAGGGAACAAATTGCATCTATGATTCATTGCTTTTCTTTCCTCCCCACTCACAGTCTATCTTTGGGAAAGGCCTAACAACCATATTAAATGAGTATGTGGCTGCCAAAACGAAAGGTGAGATAACACGACATTGTTCACATTACAAAATGTAACATTTATGACATATTCTTTATTATTCATGTGACATGCGTGTGTTGTTGGTAATTTGACAATGTCTTCAACAGAGACTTGTCATGAGGTACCTGCCATGATGACTTCGTTGTGGAAAAAGCTGGATTTTACACTTAAACAGATCAAGTAAGGAGCTTCAACTTTCATCTAAATCACTGCAACTGTTTCAAGTTGGAAATGACCACAGTCTCAATTTTCAGTGTTTTCTATTCAAAGCTGACTTCATCACTAATATTGTTGCGTTATTCTTTTATATCTTTTCTTAGGTCATTGCAGAACTCCCCCGCTATATCCTCATGTCAAAGAAGTAAGTCTGTTATGTTACTTTTTGTTAGAATTTTTAATCTCCTAACTTAAATCCTTGTCGGCAGAAGGCACATTACTGGTACATAAACATATACAGAGGATATAGCAATGTTTCCCATACATTTCTTTTTTACACCCAGCCATCAAGCCTTTTGGATTATGATTTCTACATTTTCACATGTATGTGTGGAGATGCAAGTGTTTATAGACAATATTGGAGCCTCTAGTATCAGCATATAAACCCTAACCAGCAAAATGTGGGGAAGTTTGCACCCACTCTTTACACAGTAGTTGAACAATGTTGTAAGAAATATATAGACTTTATTAACTAAAGTTGCAGTAGTAAAAAGTAACCATAAAAATAATCAGCATAACAAGAAAATACAATTAATATTGTGTGTCTGTGTGTGTTGTCCATTGCCACCAGCCTTCCTAATCAGCTTGTTTAGCCTCTTAGTGTCATTGGCCCTGGTGCTGCTGCCCCAACAGATGGCTGCAAAGAAAATTGCAATTGCAAAAAAATACTGGTAAAAGATATGCAACATCTTGCTGCACACGTTAAAGGACCTAAACTTCCTCAAGAAGTAAAGTCTGCTCTGTCCTTTCAAATACTCTATGGGAGTGCCATTGTAACCGATTAGGTACATCGCATTCCACATAACCACAACGTCGCAGATTAGATTCAAGACACACACACACACACACACACACATATATATTTTGAATGAGGTTTCCTGAGTTCTGTGTTTGCTCACCATCTGTTCTTTGCAGCACGTTCACGCATTGGAGTGGCGAACATGGCTAGACAGCGGGTCTTGACCGTGGCTTCAGCTGGTGGGGTCGTCTGCTCATCAGTTTCTGAAACGAGCTCCATCCTCAGCCCTTTGCACACCTCCCACAGCATGCTCGGCCACTCCACTCCTGTGAGCTACATTGCCCCGCACAACCAACCAGCTGCTGGCAGTGGCACACACCAGCAGATCCATGATGTCAGCCGGTTACAAACTACGCCCAGTCAGTATTATAAAACATGCATTTTTTTGCAGTAGTGGTAATTTCCCTACTGTGTTGACACAGCGTTGTTGATTTAACACAGTAAATATGTTGAAACAAATCATCATTTTAGAACTATTTTCTTTGAACAAAAGTCAGTTTTAATGTGGACGAACAAACAACTGTCAAAACTTTGCTTAATTTGTGACGGGATGTGTCCATTACAGGGGACTTACCTATACAGATACTTGTTTCAGAACATCGCTTAAATCCAGGCCCACTGTCTCCTGGACGTCGGAAATGGTAAGGATGACTATACTATACTATACTGTTAAACAAACCATTAATGAGACCTCTGAATAATAACTAATAACTTGAATCGTAGCTCTGTTCCATTTAGCTGAACCAGCATGCCAGCACCCATAATAAAAGGTCCACTGTGAGAAATGTTGATCGGCCAAAAGTTAATACAATCTACCTAAATTAAGCTGCATGTTGGCACTGGTGAGAAGCACACCAGTGTCTTTGTGTTAAAAATCCTTGAAGAAAATGGATATATACACTTACATTATTTAATACAATGAGTAGTTTTGTGAAGGTACATTTTTGACCCTGTTTTGTCAGAATATTTATTTATTTTTATTGAGGTTTAAGTTTTTGGCTTGTTTTTGTATGAAGCATTTTGCCCTCAGCTTGTGCATGTCACGTGCCGACTCTATATAATCTCTTCTGCTGCTGCGTTCAGGGACACCCCCAGGAAGAGAGGTGGTGCTCCGAGTGGATCCAGTGGCCCTGGAAGATGTGCCATGACTTCCAGTAGCCTCAATGTAGAACCCCAACCCGAAGAAGCTGTTGATGAGAACTTTCCTGTAAGTAAAGCAGAATGTTTGGTGTTGGTTTCCTCAAGACAGAGACATTTTAAACAAATAAGAAGTGTTTTACTCATGCAATGATGGCTTAATACCTACAGCTTGTCACCTTGGTAGGACACCTGAAATGAATGTGTTTTCATTTTTGATGAAGTGTGGGGAATGACAAGATGCTCCAGACACCGAGCAACAAGACTTTAATACTGAACGTTTAAAGAGTTTGATGTGGTTTCTGTGCTGATTTTGGTTAATTGTTTAGGGTCGGCTACTCTAGGACAAGCGTTGACACTTATAATTGAATGTAATATGTTTTATGTATGTCTGAGTTCAGTGAACGGTAAAATGATCTGTTGTCTCAGTCCTGAGAATAGAAGGTGGCAATCATTTTTAAGCCGGAACCAGCAAATGTTTGACATTTCTGCTTGAAAAATGATTTATCGATTATCAAAGCGATTAATTGACTAATTGTTGCAGCTCTAGTTTTTACATTCATGATCCATACATTTGCTGTCTTCACCACGCATGCTAATCTCCACAGCAACTTGTGATACAAAATGCGCGTGACAAGATACTGGGGGACAGATCGTTACAAGAGAAGCTTGCTGAAAACATCAACAAAATCCTCGGCAGGTAAGAACTCGCCTCACTGCAATAGTGTTAACTTGTTGTAATAGATGATTCATGATTTTGTCAGTGGCAATGAAAGCTGTGACATGGCTGCTATTTTCTCCTCTGTTTCATCACTAATATCAGTGATCCAATGCCCCAAACATCAAAGGCCACTTCAAGTACAATGGAGGCAGATCAGTCCATAGATGAAATCCTGGGATTGCAGGTGCTGGAAAAACCAAAAATGCTAATATCATAATAGTATAAGTTCTTCTTTTTTGTGTGTGTTCCTCACACATTTATCAAGATCAACTCCTCAAGCTGTGCCTGTTTTCCTTGTGTGTTGTTTCCTCCGATACAGGGGGAAATCCACATGAGTGACGATGCCATCCATGACATTTTGGAGCAAACCGAGTCTGACCCAGCTTTTCAGGCCCTCTACGACCTCTTTGATTACAGTAACTATAACCTACTTTGCTTTTATTTATTTTGATGTGCAGAGTAAGCCATTTCATAACAGTGTCTTTTTATAATGTGTATTTGCAGACAAAACCAGATTCACTGATGGAGAACCAGGGGATGGAGATATTAGCAGTAGTCCAGAAGAGAGTGACACTGCTGGACCTTCATCTGCCGTTAGACCCCTTCAGAGTGATGATCCAGGTATTCATACAATCTAATATTAGGCTCTCGTAAGAAGAAAACACAGAGGCCAGCTTTGATTATTGTCTTCCATCTCTCAGGTCAAGGCAGGTTTCTTGATTTCAAACATTGGCAGGGAGAAAAAACTTCATGTTCCCTTTACACGGACAACGTGTTTGTGAATTTGTGTCACATGCTAATTGCTGATGAAGATTTTTGACATAAAATTAAAATAGTTATAACCATATTGAGGACGAAGCTGCCTAAAATATAATGGTACGGACAGATTACTCATTAAATTGTATATTGTGTTTTTCAGGCACTACACACACCGATACGAACGTTTCGGACACAACACCAGTGACGGTGAAGATGAGACCTGGACAAGAGCGCAAGGCCAGAAAGTCCACTGCTCCCACCTTATTAAAGAAAACATTTCTCGGCCCCAGCGGCAGAGCATCCAGAATTGAAAACAGTTCAGCCAGATTGTTAGTTAGTCATGGGGAGCACCAAGGTGTCTCACCTGCTGCAGTGGACCCGAACAGAAAAGAAAAAACCTCACTCTACAATAACAGTGTTTTTGTGACGCCAATGGATATCGATGAACCGTTGAATACACCTCCCCCTCCTTCAGACAGTATGGCCACTCTGACTCTGGAGCCCGCCTTACAGGACAGCGCCTCCACCACAATTGCCCTTAGTGAATCCACCACAGTTCCCTCATCAACAGGCTCTTCTGCATTTGCTGCGCCGGAAGCAACATCAACATTTAATGTGGACGAAAAGCAGGAACATAAACAAGCACAAGGATCTGAAGAGCAACCTGCTGCAGCCCCTTCTTTGATTTTGACTAATCAACCTGCTTTTTTGTCCTCTTTACAAGTTGAACTGAACAACACTCCAGCGCTGACTGCTGACCTGCCTCGTATGTCAATTTCAAGCAGTGTAGGAAGCACTCAACCAGCGTTTACTCTCTCAGTATCACCTGAATCGGCCTGTTCCACATCTGCTTCCACTTCTGCGCCATCCACAGCAACACTTGGCTCACCCACATCTGCTTCTACCTCTGCAACACTCACAGCTACACCTGCCTCAACACCAACCTCACCTGCTTCTTCCTCCTCTTGTGTTGGTGCAACACCTGATCCTCCATCCACCAACCACACCACCCCAAGCAAGGCTACAGCTGATTCCAATATAGTTTCTTTGAAGATCATCATCAGCGATAACCAGGATGACAATTCTTCCAGTGACACAGCCGTGAATCAGACAGTTCCTAGCATTTCTGGAAACAAGATACCTACCATCTATCTTTCCTCTCCAGCTAAGTCCCTTGGATGCCCTGGCACACCAAAGGCCAACTTGGATGAGGCGGCACAGGCAGTTAGTGGCTTACTAAGCTCTGACGCTCATGCTAGTCCTCTCAGCTGTAAGGCTGGGCCTGTAGTCACATCCCCATTAATAGCGACATCACAGGCCGGGCAAAACTACATAATTCAACTGCCCCTGGACACCACTAACCCTGTCCTCCAAGGAGCCACCGCCAGCTATTTCTTTGTGACTGAGCCCCCGACTACAGATGCTCAACCCAGGCAGGTGCTACTGTCTACTGGTGTCTCACAGGGACATACCAACCAGTATGGGGTGACCACACCAACTCGCTCTCAAGGCTTCTCCTCTGGTAAGAGACAACACACTACAACAGCGGGTCATTTTACTTGACAAAGTTAATCAGTCTCACTCTAGTATCGCTGGCTGTGAATTTTGTAGTTGCAGTTTTTGATGTTTAGTTTGTCATTTTTATTTGGATTTTCTTAAGTAACTTTGTAACTGTGAAGGAGACACTCCTCCCTTCCTTGATGGACAAACAGTAGACAATGTCACTTCTGCCCCATTTGTGAACAGGTGATGATGTGGAATTCTGTTACTATGAAGCAATACACAAACAAATTAATAAAACGGAAGCATCAAATCTGCTCATTTACAAAGTGCCCAATTCCAGAAGGAGAAATTAGTGGATGCAGAAATTATTTCTGTAAGCGGCATTCAGTATTTTGTAATATTAAATGTAGTAAAATATTCGTAAAATAAAGGGAACAGGTTATTTTTGACCTCCGAGCCAAGATTAGTTTTCTTATTCCAGGGTAAAAGGTGTCCACAGGTTTAAGAGCAATCTGTGTTTTGTTTTTGTCTTTATTGTTCATTGCCTTCTGTCTGTCAAACCTATTACTATTCACCTTATTAGTGTTGGTATTTAAAAGAAAGAAACTGTTCTTTATGTGCAGGGCCAGCACTCATCTTACCATCCCCTGTTAAGCCCATGATGCTTCCTGTTTCTGTTATGGGGCAAAATACTCTGGGGAAGGTCCAGATGGTGTCCAATCAGGTGACATAACTTTATCTGCAGCTTGTACAGTGTTAGTCAAAAGGCATTCTATATCTAATATACATAATAAATATATATATATATATATATATATAAATAATGTATCAACATGATTATATTTACAGCTTGTTGCCATACCGAATCCAGTTCCAGTACAGCAGTCAGAAGCTGTTAACCCCCAATCTCCCACAGTGGCAATCAAACGGTCTACAACTGCTGGTAAGTTACAGGTTAACTTGGAGCAGTGCTACCTGCTAGCTAGAAGTATATAATGGTTGACAATGACCCAATATTGTTTTCCTTTTTGTTACAGATGGATGTCCTCAGTGTTGCTCTGCTTAATGTTTTAATGTCACTGCCTTACTTTCTCTCAATTTCAGGCCCTGAGGAACATCTGGTTGGTACGTTGGTGTCGGCTGAAAACACAATCCAGCAGGATGCTGCAACACTTGCTAGATATAGGAGAATTTTATGTTTTGACTCTTCTGCAGAGATTACACCAAAAACTGCTAAAACAACCATAACCGTCAAACCTCCAGCTACAAATGCATCCACATCACGATCTGTCCCGCAGACGGAGAAAGCTGGACAGTCGGTCAATCGAACAAAGCCTACTATCTTGGGTGGCAACAAGCCCAAGAGGAGGGTACAGCCTGTCAGATGCTCAGCAGACCCCCAGACTGGAGGAGTCTTTGAGAGGGAGGCAGAGAAGTCCATGCCTCCACAACAGCACCAGAAAGATCCTGTTACAAAGAACTCTTGCAAAAAAGATCATGGCATCCATCACCAACAGTCTCAAAGTGCAAGTACCAGCAGGGTTGATGCTTCACCACCTGAGACTTTGAAAAAGTCTGAATCAGGACGGAGATCAAAATCTATTGACAGGAAACACAATCATGATAAGGGTAGTGATGGAGCAACAGCTAAGGATTCTCACAGTTCTATGCCATTGTCCTCCGATTCTGCACTGAAATCAGGAACTAGAAAAGAGAAAGAGGAGAGCAGTAGAAAGGAACTTGCAGAAAAAGCCCCTGCCAAATCACGTGAGGGGCGTACAGAAAAGAGGACTCCCTCTGAGGAGGTGCCAAATGTGACGGCTAACAAGGAGAATGAAATGAAGGGTAGCATGCAAGAACAGCAACAGCAGTCAACACCTTCATCTTCAGCAACGAGAGACTTTAGCCCTCCAGCTGTAATCCAGCCTGCATCTAACCCTCATTGCAAGGCTACAAAAGCCCCCTCAAAGACCATCTCTCTGGCCAAACAGGCAGCTGAGATGCTGCAGGACATCCAGGGCCTCACCTCTCCTGCCACTCCAGTGAAGAGGCCTGCAGCGGGAAGTTCAGACCTTAGCCTTCCCCGGACCCCTGGGTCTTGCCGTAACCAGGAGGAGTCTGCTGACTGTCCCAGGACTCCTTCCCGACAGAAGAAGGGTAAAGATGGGGAGGGTACTCCCAAGCATCTGATGCCCCCCACCACCCCGGATGTCCCCACCTGCAGCCCTGCCAGTGAGGCTGGCAGTGAAAATAGCATCAACATGGCTGCACACACACTTATGATTCTTTCACGTGCTGCCATCGCCAGGACGGGCACTCCGCTGAAGGACAGCTTGCGTCAGGAGGGAGTCGGAGAAAAATCGCCCATAGGCTCAAAGAATTCTAAGAAACGCAAACCATCTTCTCCCACAACCAGCCCGCCTGCAAAGAAAGACAGAGTAAGTATAACACAAGTACTTGTCAGGCATATTTTTTAAATAATGTGTTAATCTTTAGACAAGTTCTGCTTAAGCAGCAGTATGTTTTCAGTGTTCCTTGTGCTTCAGAGTGTTAGTCCTGTATTAGACTAACTAATTAGACTAATACATAGCTTTGTCATATAATTCTGACTTGGTTTAAATCTGCAGGAAAGGAAGAAACTTGTAGATTGCTTTCCCCATGACTTGGACGTCGATAAGTTCCTGTCTTCGCTTCACTATGATGAGTGAAACTGGACACACCAAACGGAAAGGACTACCATATTACTACCTTCTTAAGTTACTATCCAGGAATAGAACAAGCCATCTGCTAACCCAGTGTCTATGGTTGCTGTTAGTAGCCTTGCCTGAGACCTTATAAGCTGTAATGTCTCATTCAGCCAATGACGGACTTTCATTTGGCTGACTAGTTTCCAGTGTGGGTGATCTGCATAAAATCCTATTAGATGCAGCAGCAGTCACGCAACCATGGCACTTTGTTGTATTTTTTCATTTCATTCTCATGCTCACTTCTGTTTTAATCATTGTTTTGTACTACAACAAAACAAACACATTTGTTTTGGGGCACTTTGACATAATTGCTGCATGTTGTTAAGATGGGTGACTCAAAGTATTGTCTTGGTCAATATTTGACTCTAGTTTGATAAATCCAGCCAACACTGACTCATAGGTTGGTATGTAAAAATACATTGTGGAATATGTCTCTGCCAGTAATTTTAGTAACACTGAATCATTTATTTCATTTTTTTTCTGTTCAGAAAATTCTGGTTAATTCAAAAACAAACATCATTTGAATATTGTGTTTTGTGGCATACATATACATACTATACATGTGTATAGTTTATCTTTTGTTGTTACAGGTAAAATCAGACACACAGCATGAAAATGGCTGCAACTTTTGAAATGTACAGACTGCGGCTTCATTCAATGTTGTAATAAAACAGAAAAATGTTTTACCTCGGTGTACTCATTCAATTCAGTTTTATTCATTGGCGGGCCGTGCATTTCACACCTAGGCCTTCAGTGATGTCCTACTTAGTCCGATTTCAATAAATACCTCTCATAATACCATCATTTATGACACCACGTGACCACGGCTGGAGAAATGGTATACAGAAACACACTTACGCACTACTGGGCATTGCATCACCTCAACGGTGTACAAAACGGGCTATTTTCCAGCGCATTTAAAAATCAATGAACTCAAAACATATCTCTACGTGGTACTGTCAAAAATAAAAGGGTATTTAAAATGATCTGTCCAAAAAGTTTTAAT
>JAVQJD010017924.1:0-63974 GCA_036023655.1 Nannoperca australis | reverse complement strand
TGGTCAGACAGGTTGATTGTCTGACGGATGTGGGGAGCTGATTCCACCACTGGGGGGCGAGGAGGTAGGAGAAAAGTCTTGAGTGTGAGTGGGCGTCTCTGAGAGGGCGAACCGCCAGGCGGTTCTCAGAAGCAGACCGTAGTTGGCGGGCGGGGGTGTTTTTGAAGTGATGCTGATATGAATGTGATGCCATGTGACACATCAAGTCTGGGAGACATGAGGTGGCTCAGATATGTCTCTGGGCTGGAAGCTGTGCTACAAGTGTATGTGTGTGCGCGCGCACTTCACTCTTGTGTGAAGAGATGTGAGAGGATAGCCACGCAAGCTTCATGCTAGAGTGAACACACGGCGTGGAGGACGAGAATAGTTTCTGTACACTAGTGTGGATGGTTGTTGGGCCTGACGGGAGTGCACGTGGAGCTTGTGCACGTGAGGAGGTTCCCCTCCCCCCCTCACTTCCGATGTCAGACAGCCTATAGTATGCCACCACTGGCAGCGTGTATGAGCCCATCCCCCCCTCTGGACTGGGCTTCATCATCATCAGCGGAGCAGCTTTGGGATGTTCTTCCAGTGTTTAAACTCTCTCACACACACACACACACACACACACACACTGAAAATACACAGGAAGCAAGCGCCATTGAGACCAAATTTGGAAACACACATACATATCCTTTTCCTCGCTGCCTTGTGCAGCATTACCTATAATCTAATTATCCCACAACTCTCCGGCGCACTTAATTATAGTAAACACATTAATAGCTGTGTACTGAACACAATATAACATAAAATAAGGACAAACATACAGCTACAAGCTTACACACACTCTCAAACATACACGTGCCTCTTCAGTGCTGGTTGCTGGTTTTTGAGCATTTAACCTTGCCAGAGCTGACAACCTTCTTAGTGTATTGATTTTCAAAGTTCCGCATAATTCCCAATGCACTTTGACACACGCACCAACATGCATGTCAAAAACATGCTGAAATAAAACACTACATGCCTCCAACCTGCAACACAGAGGCAAAGCACCACAGTCGTCGTATTAACTGAAGCCTGTACTGAATGTGGATCAATAGGGTCTTGGCTTCTTCTGTATTAAATGTCGTCTATACATCACATGTCAGTCCCTGTTTATTGGCAGTGTGTGCTGTCCGAGACACGATACGCTTGTAATGTGCTTATCCTCTAGATTAAAAAGCTGTTTGACATTGAATGTGTTTGGTTCGTAACAACTTAATGGGGAAACATGATGTTGTTGGATTTGACTTACTGCTTGAGAGTGAAGCTTGTAAGTGCAGTGTTGTATTTCTAATTGACATGCAGCATAAGAACAGAAACTGTAGGCCAGTCTGAGGGATTACAAAGTTCAAAAAATTACTTAGACGGCTTAATGAAAGGTCTGTGTTCTCTGTTTTCCAGCTCTGTGCAGACCACACACACACTAACACACACACACACACACACACACACACACACACACACACACCTGCCTGCTGTGTCAGTGTCACATTGTGGTAGAGAAACGTGCCGTCTGTACAAGCAGTGTGTGTGTTCTGGACGAGAGAAGAAGAAGACAAGTGCAAGACTCCAGGCATTGTAAAAAAGAAAAGCTTAGGAGCAGAAAGGAATTCTGGGAATGTTGTTCTCCGTAGCAGGTGCTAACATCTCAGCCCCCCCACCCCATCACTGTTTACTTCACCTCTAAAGCAGAAAAGAACCGTGTCACCGCCTTTATAGAGTAAACTAGCTGAGCAGGTGCTGTTGCTCAATTGTTTACATGTTCTTCCTCCAGCTCTGCACAGCACATCCGCTATGACATATACGATCAGCTGTTGTGGCATGGAGTGTTATAGAGTTGAGGATGAGGGTGGAGTTGCGATGAGATCATCATCTATCTGGGTTTTGGGGGTTATGGCCGATATGTTCCAACACATGCAGGTTGTGACGCTGATCCTTGGCTCGATCGCCTTCAGTGAGCTCCATCTGATCCTGAACACTGGAGACTGAGTTATAAGTTCTATGTATTAATTTGAGAAGATATTCTTTGTTACTTTTTTTGTTACTTTTGAACCTAATGTGCTTTTGTGTGGTGTATGTAGGTGCCAGGGGAATATGAAAAACACTTTGTCTTAGGAAGACCCCAATTACAGCCATATATTAAGAGTTGCCATAACAACTGACCCTGTAAATATGGACATGGTGCCTGCCTGTGTGTGTTGGTGTGTGTGTGTGTCTGTGTGTGTGTGTTGGTGTGTGTGTGTGTGTGTGTTTGTGTGTGCAGAAGATCCCTAGGCTAAGGCTAAGTAAAGGCTTCTTGCCCACCCAAACCACCTGAGACACACACACACACACACACACACTCACCCTGCTGAGGGCCATCGTATCCCATTATTTTCAATATATAAAATTACACATAAATCTGGTGTACATTATTGCATTTTTGTTGTTGTTGTGAGGTTGCTGGTACCCAATATTATCCCCTTTGTTTTTCTGATGCCTCTTTTTACTGCTCACCTTATGGACACTTAAGTACCAGTCTATGTCTCTGCATGATGTCATTCATTGATTTTGCCGCTCGGCCGTGGCCACTAATCTCCTAGAGTGATGCCTTTGTCGAAGCAGTCATCAGGATTAATGATCAAGTCTGTGAGACTGTGATGTGTGGTGACTGATTGCAGCTTAATTTTCAGTGGGGGTAAAATACAGATACTGTAAATGTTAAGATGCCCAGGACATTATACTTGCCGTGGCGTCACACTGTCAGTTTGGTCCTTTTACTTCCTTCTTTCAGTTGTGCTTTTATCTCTCACTCCCTTTTGCTCCCTTTGCGTCATGTTCCTGCTTTTTAAGATGTCACAGTGGCAACATTTCATTTCTGGTCATTTGTTATTGGTCACTGTGACATTGTATTTTAGCACCAATCCAAGAATCTTTCCCAAACAAGAGTTTGAATTTATTTCTGTCTTTCTAGTTTGTCTGGGATTTCTGAAGAGCAGCTCTGATTTACTGTGTGGCTATGTGTTCTCTCTACAGGGCTGGCATTGATGATGTGGAGACGGACGTAGTGGAGATTGAGGCAAAGCTTGACAAGGTATGAAACATGTCTTTTCTAACTGTGCTGCTCATTCAAATATTAAATCTGTGCATGTGGCTTTTAACTTTATTTTATCTTCTTTCTGTTCAAATTTACAAACTTGTGCATTATGTAGACATTATATTGCTCATTGTCAGAACACTAAAAGAGGGACGTTCTGGATTTGATTCACATTGTTTGAAAAACGCCACCAGATATTAGATGTTGACGTTGTCTACAAACAGTACTGTGAAACTGATCAGACAGCCCTCTGTCTGTTTCTCTCTGTGTAATTGTGTGTCTCTTTTTATTGTTGTGTCTCTCTGTTGTCCTCTCACCCTCTCTTATCTAAATGTCAAGGCTATTTAAACCAGGAAACACTGCAGACATGACTTATTATATTTAATAGGTTTATGCACTGCTAGAGAACACACACAGACACACACATTGGTGCTGGTGCAGAGTAAGTACACTAAGCAAATACTGATAAATGTCACAGTGACAGTTTTATATTCGGCAGTATGAAAGCATCACACAGAGCAGTCGTCCATTATCTGAGGATGTGATGTCTGTGTTTGACTTGCTTAACCAAAAAAAATGCAATACAACAACAGCTTATCATTAATGTGTTATATGTTTGTAGGATGTGGAAATGAAGCAATTTGGGCTCATTTAACACACACCACTGTGGAGACACTGCATTTTTAAGGGTTTGGTGGCTCTGCAGTTATTGTACCTGGATTATTTACACAAAAGGGTGTTCTTTTTAAAGGTCACCTCAATGACCAAAAAGATGAGAGACTTAATTTAAAGACATAATTAGCTGCAAAATATTATCAAAAAATAGTCCAATTATTTAATGGCAATCTAGGGAGTGAATTTCTTTATTGCACCATTGTCAAATGTTATTACTCAAGTATGGCTCCAAGTATCTAGGACCTGATGGTTAACTGTCTCCAGGGAGCCTATGAGCTGAGATAATGCCTCTTTAGATAAACCAATAGACTTGTGAATCAGAGAGCATTTAGAGGATGAGGTAGTGTTAATGTAGTTAAGTGATGGCTGCACCTTCTTTCTTCTTTTTCCTCCCTTTGATTCGATTCAATTTTTTTTTTACTCTAGCACACCAAACTGTGTTCGATACAATCAGAATCTGCAATCTGCACTGCTCCCGGTGTATATACACAAAATACAACTACAACTCACTGTGCAATAGCAATATTCATATGAGCATATGATAATGTAAATGTACTACTTTTTGTATATATATATATATTTTTTTTTTTGCATGCTATATTTGATATAAATTACTGTTTTGAACTGTCACTTTGCTGCTGTAGCACTGCAATTTCCCCATTGAGGGACAAATAAAGGTTTATCTTATCTTATCTGCTTCTTCACATGAATAATATGTTCAAATTGAGATCACTGACCAGCGTACAGTCCATCTTGTGCAGCTGGTAGATAATAAAAACTGATGAATTTCCTTTGTAAGGTTATGAAGTGACATTTTCTTAATATTGCAGTCTATCAGGTTTATCAATAGGTTCACACTGTTACATCTCTTAAATTAGCCACAGGCGACACTTTGACATTTCAAACAAATGCCCGTGCCCCCACCCTGTCACACATAAAAACACGCACGCACAAATTATTTTGGCCAGGTCAGGACCCTCCATTGAACTTTGAGCTCCATTTGAACACTACTGAAAGATGGCCAGGGTCAGGGTGGGGGTTTTCATCAGGGTGATTAGTTCTGTTCAGCAGGGGTCCTCACACGGTCTGTTAGGATGCTCCGAAGCTGCCTGAGGACGTTCTGCCAGCAATCAAGGCTCTTAGAGGAGAACATTTATGAGATTGGTGACAGCTGCCTGCAGTGATGTTGACTAGTGTGAAAACATTCAATGCTGCCCATTGTAATGGTTTCAGTCCCTGCTGGCTCGGTGTTGCAGCCTACTAGTTTTGCCTAGGAATTCTGTCTTTTACAGCATTTTGCTAGTTGATCTACCAACCACCACTTGCACAACTATCAGTATAAACCATTTGTAATCTGCCCAAAATTGAAAATGCCTCTCCCACAACGCATTGACCAGCAGGACCTCTGCATTACATTGTTTCGGCCTTTTAACACAGTGAGGTCTGTCATGTGGTACCAGATGTGGCATTCTGACTCCGAGTGGACCCCCGTGGTTCTTCCAGCCCATTAATCAACAACTCCTGACACATATACTGTGCGTCTAATGGCTGTGCTCATGCCCTGGGGGCTCATTACAACACACGATGAGATCAGATTCTCAACCAGTATGTTGACAGATATGTTGTCAGACCAGCCTGGGAGCAGCAGCAGTGCAGGAATCATGCTGCCTTGTCTTTTGTGAGGATCGATAACAGTGTCAGTCATGTACACATGAACGTAAACATGTATAGGGTATGACGCACATCAGATAACTAAATCTATCCATACAGAGTGTGCACATTGTACATGATACAACTCAAACTCACATATTTTGCAGCTTATTTCAGCAATCCTCACATTTGCAAGTGTTATTGTTTAGTCATGCTGTCACAGATTGTGCAGTTATTGCTCCTCACTCTCTCTAGTTTCTCATCTCTGGCCTGTGCAGAGTAAACGTCTTACTGTCAGCCACCCAGAAAACCACACTCACATAGTGACAACCTTGGGAACTCCTGCACCAAATGAGATAATTAAAGGTTTACTGCACTCTCTCTTCTGCATACCCCCACCACCAACACACACATGTTATGATTCTGTGATACACACAGCTGCATCAGTGCAGTGGTAATGACAGTGTACCACTCTGTAGCTTATCATATAACCCATAAAATGGGAAAATGTAGCAGTTGCCAGTTCATGGAGTGTTTAGAAGACTACATGCCATCACTGTGAACTGTCTGCACCTTGTAATATACATGTATATTTATATACAATTAGGTTTTTGCTCTCATATGGCTGAAATCAGTGTGTTTGCTACCTACTAAATCTTACTTTCTAATTTGACTGCCTACATTTTCTGTGTGAAATGTTCACACTTTGCAGCAGAGGCAAACCTCTTTAAGACATGACATCCCTTTATAGTGATTGTTATACATGCTAGCCGCGTGGCTCCAGGGATACCAATGTTGGTCTATCAGTTGGTCCGTCTACCACTTTGGTCCAGAATAACATATCTCACCTATTAGATGGTTTCCATTCAACGTTTGTACAGACATTCATGGTCCCCAGAGGATGTCACTGACTATCCTGACTATTCCTTTAGCACCATGATGAGGCTGATATTTGTGGTAAAATGTCTCAGGATTTTGAAATTTGGCACACACATTAATGCATTCAGGATGAATTGTGATAACTTTTCCCTTAACCTTTTGTCTTCTCCTATCATCATGCCATGTGCAGTCTGCGTGCAGATTTGCAGATGATATTGATTTCCAAATAAACAATAAATAAACATTATTGTATGTATTGCTGTAGTTTTGTTGAAAGGTAAAATTAGCTTTATTAGTTTTTCAAGCACAAAAAACATATGACATGCAGTGATTCTCTTTTTCATTTAGCTCTCTTGGTTGCAGCAGTTGTGCAGCTGAGAGCTTCTTTTTGCAGATGAGGGATTCTGGCATATTATGTTTTTAACACAGTGATTTTTATTTTTATTGCATGTTTCTTCTGTTTTAAAATGTTTCAAAATGTAATACCAAATGTAGTCTATGTAAATTGCTCACTTCTCTTTATTTCGCCTTGAAATCTTGAGGCACCCTAGGCTCGTCTTTAAGGCACCCCAGGATGCCGTGGCAACCACTTTGAGAACCACTGCTATATACAGTATACTGCTCTTAAAAATTCTCACAATCAAACAAAAATGATGCAAAGTTAAAATGATAGAATATGCAGAGATCATAAAGCCCTTGATAATCTAAATCATTTCCCTTTTTTGAATTGATCAGAATGCTTAATAAATACTCACATCTCATTCAGATACCAGACACAGAGAATAATGCCTACACTGTCCTAGATACAGACATGAGGATTATTCTAAATTTGAGTGTCCTCCTGGATTCTGCATGTGACTAACAATTCCTTTAATCTTTGTTTGATTTACGTCATCACTGTAACTATTAATATCCTAGCATTAAAACATGAGACTCTTTAAATAGACAGTGTTTTTTAATGAGTATTTAAAGTGATTCTTTTTTATGTTTTCCCCCTCCCCACAAGCTGGTGAAGCTGTGCAGTGGGATGATTGAGGCCGGCAGGGCCTACGTCAGCGCCAACAAGCTCTTTGTTAATGGCATCAAGGACCTGTCCCAGCAGTGCAAGAAGGAGGAGACGATATCGGTGAGCGGAAGAAGCACTGAGCTCAGGAATGTTTGAGGGTCAGCTTCTTAACAAATGACGGCTCATCTGTCTTTGCTAGGACATTCCTGTGATTCCCCACATGAATAATAACGGCGGAGCAGTATAAACAGTATTGTCCAGATACAGAGTCATCCGGCTGTTTAAAACATGACAGATGTGACCGCATGCAGACAGGAGATGTTTATGCTGACAGTTTACATGGCTGGACGCAGAGAAATCTGAAACCTGCTTTATGGTTTTCTTCTAGAAAAACATTTGGAGTAGATTTCCTGTCGGCACGGGTGCAGCTTTGGGGTGAAGCAGTAGAGACATAATTGCACAATCAATAACTGCAATGTTAAACTTTATTTTATACCAAGTACAGATTCAGATCATGGTTTGTGGACATTACAGTATACTCTGAGAGAGAAAAGTGCTTTTTAGGAAATTCTTTTTTTTAATTATGTGATTACATTGTGTGTGTGTGTGTGTGTGTGTGTGTGTGTGTGTGTGTGTGTGTGTGTGTGTGTGTGTGTTTGTGTTCTCAACATTGCAGGAATGCCTTGAAAAGTGTGGAGAAAGCCTCCAGGAGATCGTCAACTACCACATGGTAAGACACACACAAGTTTTAGCCACAGGCAAGAAACGAGGTAGAGTGTTGTTCCGACACGCCCAGGTCCTTTTGGCATGTTAACGTCTTTCAGACATCCAGTCCTGTCCAGTATTACAATAACACGCACACACTCACACACACACACACACACACACACACACACACACACACACACACACACACTCACACATACACACACAATTTAACTGTGACCTCACTCTGTGACTGTGAATCTGTCCACGCAGGCCAGTCCACATGCGTGTCTGATTCAAACCACATGCTTCACAGATTAGTACGGCAACTATAATGCATCAACATTCACACACATACAAAACACACACACACACACACACACATATATATATATATATATATATATATATATATATACGCAGCTTTTATTCATATGACTCTTTCCTCATGACTAAATGTGATCAAGAAATGTTCTTTTCTGGAAATCTGCTACAGGTTTGGGGAGCCTGAAGGCCATTCTGCATTTAAAGAGATATTGTGACATTTACAGTTACTACAGTCTTTCATCACACTGTATTATGGTCATGATTAGGCAATGTGGGGGAGTGTGTGGTGTTTTGAGGTGTTTTCCATGTCTGCATGACTGTATGTGTGTGTGAACAAAATCAACAAAAAGAAAGTAAAGTATGAAATTAGAATTTGTAACAGTGAACATGAGGGAGAGAAGAAAAGTGAGCTGAGAACAGAGAGGGCTGTGGGAAGAAAAGAAAGAGAGAAGAAGGCAGTTGCAGGTCAACAGTCAAGAGTTGCTACAAACCCAAGTTTCTTTCTTTTTAGATAAATGATTCATGATTTAAACCATTTTTCCTGGCATGGCGATGTTTTGGTTTCATAAAAAATTGCTGTTGTTTAATGTTCAGCTGAAGTTTTAAAGTAAAACATCTTTTGCAACATTATCTCAAATATACAGGCAGATGGTTATATTTCATTTAGATTATATAGATCTTCAGTACTGTTGATTTATTTGTCTTAGAATTGATTTTTAACAGTTGTATGGCTGCGTCCAATCTCTCTACTGGACTGTGACTTCTCACTGTGCCGTGAGAGTATATCTTATCTTCCCCCTTTCACCTCTATATTGTCCTTTGACCTCGTCAGAGACTCTCATCTTACCCTTTTTGCTCTTACAATTGCACAGCCCTACTTTATTAATTCTGATCTGCTGATGTCTTTCACTCCACAAAGGTCAAACCTGTTTAAACCTGAGCTTTTTAAATCAAATCAAAGTGCTGCACACTAGATGGAATCCATCAGCTGCGTCAATCCAGTGGAATCTTCTTCTCTGTTGTTTCTTCTAATTCCTGTTGTTGCTTCCTTTCTATTTCATGTACTGACATGTTGTAAGTTGTGTTAGCATTCAGCCTCATCACATACCCACTACCATAAACCATGGCTTTTGGTCATGATGATAGCCTTTTTTTTTATCACCACCTGTTTCTTGTCCTCTGCCCCTCCACCACCTCTCCATCCATCCTCCTTGTCCCCTCTTCTCCTTCCTCCCCTCACTTACCCTTCAACACAGGCGTCCCACTCCTCCTCTCTAACACCCAGGAATTACACTAATAGCTTGTCTGGCAGACAGCATGAATGGAGGGAGGGGAGGGAAAGAAATAGTGGAAGGAAATCTGTCTTTGTTCAACCACCCACTGATGCCTATTTCGCACTATTTCGCACGTTCTCAGCTCTCATCAGACACAAAAGAAGCCATTCAAACAGGAAAAAATAAATCACACAATAAGCAAATGTGTGTACTTTCAAACAAACATAATGTCTACCCTTAATCTTAACAGACTGAGAATGAAATCATAGTGGATTTGAGCAGATTTCTGTGAGATTGTATTGTGCTTAATTAACTTTCTTTGCTGTGGTGGAATGCAGAAGAAATGAGGGAGAGGTGGCTGATGGGACTTCTACAGTAGCAGACATTGAGAGCACAATACTTCTTGAAAACTGAGTGTAGACATGCTGTAGGATGAGTCAGGTCACACCCAGGGCACTATAATCCGGAGCAGGGTTTTGTGGAACATTTGGATTACTTTACATGTTTACAAAGTTTATCTGATGGAATTGATTTAGATTTTTTTTCTTCTGGGATTTTTTATTCTTTCCTGAGGAACTGGCTAGACCACCCTGGAAAGTACCAAACCTTCATTTTGCACAGCACACACTGTCTACAGTCCCTTGGCACATTTGGCATAGTTGTATACAGTATAACCAACTAGCAATTTGTTTAAGAGCAGGTTGTGTTCATCACTGTTGTCCCTCTTTCATAAATGTGATCACAGAGGCAAACCCTCTGGGTGGTGAGATGTCTGTTTTCAAAATTCTTCCAAATAAATAAAAGGGTAACACATTCTTGAAGCATGAGATTTGAATTTGCATGAGATTTGAATTTGACCTTTGAAATGTATTATAAGTATTGCCTTCTTACTTTTTGAATATATTGGACAGTAAAGAATAGATAAGATTTGTAGAAAGGGACCGCAGGTGCACAGACCTGTTTAAAGGTGTCACAGGATGTGATGCTTGACAATATTCCCACAATGAACGCGGACTACATGTGTGAACATTTGTGAACTGCCACCTAAAGCAAAAAAACAGTGCAGGAAGGTTAAATAGATGGAGGCACACACAGACACTAAGCCTGTAATCCTCAATGTGTATGTTTACTAACTAGGTACTGCTATAGAACAATTAATCCACTGGCAGCCAACAGTGATTGTTGTATACATTGTTTGTGTGTGTATGTGGCTAGGAAACAATCACAATCTAATCCAAGTGCATTTGTGTGTGTGTGTGTGTGTGTGTTTTGCGTGGATATTGAGGCATTCTCTGTGTTGTCCTCATTGTCCATGCATGTGGATAAATCGACAAGACATACCATCCTTAATAATGATGGATGATCAATCTGTCGTCATTATATTTGAAGTGTGGTCAGAAATCTAATAATCCTTGTCTGGAGAGAAGATTTGCTCAGCATGTACTAGATATGGAGGGGAAAAAGAGAAGAAGAAAGAAGAAAACTGAAGGACAGGAGTCTGAGATGAGAGAGAGGAGGAGGAGGAGGAGGAGTGGGAATCAGGAACAGTTAACAGGAAGAGAAATCTGGGATCCTGTAGGGCTAAAAATCTGTTGAGGCAGCAGCTGAGGGACTGCACGTGTGTTTTGTCCTCATCTGTCTTTCCTTTCCTTTCGCCTCCTCTGCCTGTGGCTTTAGCTGTTGCAGTGATAATGTGGAAGGGTTCATATTGCCATCTTGTGGTGAGATGGAGCAACTACAGATTGAATCCAGTCATCACAGTTACTTTAGCTTGCTGTTCACTTGCAGCTCATATGCTATTATTAAATGCTCATGTTTCACACCTCTGTTACCTTCTCTGTGCACAGATTTTGTTCGACCAGGCTCAGCGGTCGATCAAGCAGCAGCTTCATACCTTCATTAAAGAGTGAGTAGCTTCCTCCTGCTGTTATAAAAACAGATGTAACACATGTTAACATTTGAGACACAATGAGTAAAGGTGCGTATTAGACATGATTGGATTAAAGCAATATATTAAACCACCACATCAAGGCTATTTGTTGCATGCACATGTCTTTTATGTGATCTCAACATTTAGAAAAGAAGAGAAAAGTTTCATTTTTGTAACCATATGCAGAAAATGCCCAGAGATAACACAAATCCTACATTTTAAACTAAGACCTACATGCTCTTGTGATTTGGTGTAGATAGACATGAATTAAAATTTGTCTCTATTTTACTTCGCCTCCTCCCAGGGATGTGCGTAAGTTCAAAGACACCAAGAAGCAGTTTGACCGGGTGCGTGAGGACATGGAGTTGGCCCAGGTGAAGAACGCCCAGGCACCCAGGAACAAGGTGCACGAGGCTGAAGAGGCCGCACAGGCCCTTGTCCTCAGCCGCAAAGCCTTCAGGCACCTGGCCCTAGACTACGTGCTGCAGGTGAAACACACATATATACACATGCCAACACACACACACACACACACACACACTGAGAGAGAGAGAGAGTTCTGTTTCCATAATTTCAGAGGGTATTACATTGACTTGCCTTCATTTCCTGCAGACCCTTACCCTAACCCCAAACCAAGTCTTCACCCTAAAATGTTATTGTTTAATTTGTTTCCCCAAAAGCAAGGTGAGTCCCCACAATGTGACTGTGTAGATAACTGTATGTCCCCAAAACATGAGAAATACATACACACAATCCGGGTTATATTATCAGTGTCCAGTAGGTGGCGCTGACACTCAACAGCTGCTAAGCCCAGATGGACACAAAACTCTCAACACTGCAGAAATGGAAACACAAAAACTGTGTTTTTCAAGAGACTAAATCATATATAATTCTAAAACATGCTGCCTAAAATCTACATTTTGTGCTTCGTCTTTGTTTTTGGCAGATTAATGTGCTTCAGGCCAAGAAGAAGTTTGAAATCCTGGATGCAGTGAGTAGCCCTGATATACATCCTTCTTTCTGACTGACACCTCAACATAATTATATGTGTTTTGCATGTGCAAGTCAAATGTGTTATTTGTGATGTGTGAGTCTGTTGTGGTCGTATTACAACCATCATTGTCCCCCGGCGTCTCTTGCAGATGCTGTCCTTCATGCGTGCCCAGTACACTCTGTTCCAACAAGGCTTTAACATCTTGGACGAGATTGACCCCTATATGAAAAAACTGGCTGCGCAGGTAAGACAAAACTAACAAACCGAAATCACACGCAGCAAGCTCAAACAAGGGAACATGCGCACAAACACGCACACATTCACACACAGAAGTTTCACCACTACTTTTGTTACTGTGTTTGCTCTGCACCCTTCTTTTTTCTTTTCTTTAATTTAAAACCTCGGAAAACACGAGAACCTTCATTTTCAGTGGTGCAGAGGTACATACAATAAATGCAGACACATCTCAAATAAAATAGTCATAGTCATTGTACGTACAGAAATACAATAGATATAATATATTTGTTATTCGTTGACTACAAGAAAGTAGTTATAAGATAACACTAAAGAAAAATGTCATATTGTAATGTTATATTGTACAAATGTCACTGTTACTGGGCTGATAAACAGGTTAAAAACACAAGATAAGGATAGGTGAACATATCAGTGTAAGTATCTGTGTGCATACTTTTCTTCTACTTCTACTTTCAGTGTTTATTCCACTGACAGTTTAGTTTACCTGTCTCACTGACTCTGCTTTGGCTTCCTCTGTGCAGCTGGATCAGCTGGTTATCGACTCAGCTATGGAGAAGAGGGAGCTGGAGCACAAACACGCCCTCATCCAGCAGAGAGTGAGACAACAACACAGCTCCTAACCTCCCGCCCTCACTGCCTTAATACTTCACCTCTCCCTCCTCTTCCTCTTTCCTCCCCTGTCACCTACATGCAGTAGTTATAAAACAGAATAACTTCCTAGGAAAAGGAAATCAGATCAAAATACTTTTCTGCTATTGATATGGAAGTTAAGAAACTAGACACAAATACTGAGAGATTTTCCCTCAGCACTTAAATATATAGTGATGTGGGGATAGTGCCAAAACATTTTGCACTTTTGCAATTTGGATGAATACATTACAACCTAGAACAAGCATTCGGTTTTTAAACCTTTAGACAAGAATCTTTTGAGCTATGACCATTTTTCTTCTACATTTATTGTTTTCAAAATCAGATGAATGTAGAACCTTTCATTACTGTGTCAATGATTAATGGTTACACATATAAACCTGGTTACACTGGTTATTTCTGTTTTACAGCCACGGCATGTCTTCTTCCTGTATTTGCAAATTAAAGAGTAACTCATCTTGTCATGTTTGTCTTGTCATGGAAAAATTTTTACAAGTGTCCTAAAATGCGGTTGAACTAGATAAAAAAAACAAAAACGTTGTATTAACATTTTAAAACCTCACTTAGCGTGACAGGTTCCTTCTAATTCCGTCAAGGAAGCTCAATAAAAAGAGTGCGGTTTGAAAAGGTATTTATCTCTAACATAAACTTGTCATGTATTACCAAACTCCTTGTTTGAAAAAGGCCTTCCATGGAAGCTTTGAATAATTATTATAACATCTGTTTTATGACTCAAGCTGCCGATTATTATATGCCGGTTTTTAAATTCACTGAGGCACGAAAAAGCTGCCAAAATTATTTGAACATGTTTATGAGTGTTGAATGTATTGTTTTCTTCAGGCTCAGAGTAAGAGTTTAAAGTAGGTGAGCAGTTTTAATAGAGACAGTTTGACGTGTTTATTTTATGCATGGTTTAGCATCAACTGAATAAAAAACAATTCTTTCAAACCCATACTTTGCGCCACAGTCACGCTCATGCACAGATGAACACAATTCATCCATCTGTTTTCTGAAGAGATGCCAAAAACATGTCTGTTTTTCTGCGCCTCTCTGCCCTTTGGTCTGATTAATCTAGTGTCGCCGGAGATGACCCACAGATTTGTGCCTGACCTACCTAGCACGGAGGGATGATACTTTTTTCTTTGTCTATAACAAAAATGTGAACATTTCTAAGGTGCTGTAGCTAAACATGCAGAGGGACTTTATTTTAGAGATTAAGCTGTTAAACAGTTATTCCCTGGAGGACTTGTATGTTTCAGGAGTACTCTGAATAAGCGAGCTAACTACTACTTGCATGAAAAGACCTTCTGGAAATTCTAACATTGACTTGGACATGATGTCTCACATTTACACGTTTGGCTTCATTTAGTGAAATTCAATTAGTGGAGATCTTGTATTAATGCTTATATCTCTTTCTCTCCCCTCTCCTGGTCCTCGTCTGACCATGTTCTTCCTCCAGACTCTGATGCAGGTGAGTTCACTTACATTTATCCGTGACCTGCACATTACCTGTGCATCTTTTTGTGTGACCATTGTATTCCAGCAGTGTTGAAGGACTTCTGGCCCAATGTTGTTTACCTGGCCTGCATTGGTAGTAATGTTGGATTACTTTTAAGAGGATTGGATTTTCAGGTTGTGGTCAACCTAAATCACGCTATCTGCAAGAAAGAACCTTTTCTTTCAGCCACACAGCCCTCAGAAAAAGCACGAAGCCTTACATTTGTTATCCATTTTGCAGTTATCTCACTACACATTTCCAGGTCTGACTGCTCCTACTTTACTCCAGCTTCAACTTGCACATGTATACAATACAGGCCATGTGGACCAGCAGGTGTGTGTGTGCGTGTTTGTCTGAAAGCATCACAGGACACAGCATACAAAACATTGCTCAGTGCTGTTGTGTTTCTACATGCTTTCACTGAACATCTTTGTGTGTCTGCGGGTCGCCTGTTTGTGCTTGTGTGGGCGAGCCAGTTTGAGCTTTTTTGTGCACGGTGGTCAGATGCTTTTGTTTGGGCTTTTTTCCCCTATTGAGTAGCCTCATGTCAGCCTGTTGACCTCCCTGAAGCTTGTGTATTTTATTACTTTTGTGACATTGTGTCAATCAAGTTTTGGCTTTTAACAAAAACCTTCATTCCCCCTGACATGTGATACTTTTCTCAGCCATTTTCTGTAAGGAGCTTATATTGTACAAACCCTGTCAGCTTATTTTTGTCTCTCATTTGAAGTTGTCTCTTTTTTCTAGATCTCTCTGCTTTACCTTTATTTTTCTCCATCCCTCACATGCACAAATGATTGCAGGGCACCACACATGAATCTAGCTCACCTAAGTGTCCTCCTGTTATTTTGTGCTTCTCCAATTTGTTTATTCTTAAAATGTAACCCAGAGCATTTGTCAACATGTTAACAGTTAACAGTGAGCAAGTTAACAAGATATTGGTGGAAGCAAAAGCTTAAAAATAGTTTCCTGGCTATGATGTCTTTTTTTGTGTTTAAGCTATACTTTCCATTATTATTGTGTTTTGTTCTTTTTTAAGTTTTATTGATTATAGCTTTTCTTGATATAATGATAATATGATATAATTATTATATTTTGAATTGCATTAGTTCTTGTTTCCTTCCTTCCTCATTTCCTCTTCTTTCTGCCTAAATGTTTAAATCCCCTTCTGTCTATCCAGCAAACACATTGTTCTTTCTCCCCCTTTTTCATTCCACAATGAACAATCAACATATCACCCTCTGGCATGCTATGTTTTGTAGTGCAACTACAAACTAGTAAAAAGCCACATCTTACTACAATTCTATATGTTAGATGCTGAAATATTTAAAACAAACCATAATGCCCCAGATATCCATTACATTTTATTTTGAGTTGTCAAATCCTGACAGTCCTTGTTGTCAGAATAAGAATGGAAATATTGTTTTAATCCAAAGAAGAATACAGAAGCAGTAGTAAGAGGATCTGAGCACAGCTGGCTCTGGTCTCTGATATTGGCCTCTATAGTTCCAGCTCAGTGCCATGGAGGTCGATATGTCACTAGGGACCGGAGGGATCTGACTTTGCACTTTGCCAGCCAAAGTCAACAGATGGCGTTACGACGCACAGTAGCTGGTTGAATGTGAGGACAGATAAAGAAGGAGGAGATTGGTTTAAGATCCCAGACAGGAACTATGAAAATATGAAAAGAGAATAAAAAAGAGCAGAATGAAGACACTGAATGGAGTTTTTAATTAACAGCAGGTTTGCTTTCAACTTAAATCCCATAAAATCACTTCAGCTTCTTTTGTGGCTTCTTTTTATGCATTTTGCAAATAGTTGTTGTAACAATATCACAGGTTAAAATGTAAGTCGAACATAGTCTTTGTCTTTCAATATTACTACACTGACTAAACACTGGGCCTATGAGAACAATCTGTTTCCACAGAGAGTCATGGTGATCGTGTGAATGTTCTTCTGTCTCCTATCATCTTATTTCTTTATTGCATCTGTGGACAGAACATTTCATCAAAAAAAAAAAAAACCTGGAGAAAGAAATAGATGGAAAGAGGCAGAAAATGTCGCCTTGATCCATTTCAGATTTTCTCCCCTTCTTTTTTAAAACTGCCCCTGCCGTATGCAAATCTAGTGGTGCAGGAAGCAAAGCCACCAGACAGCAGAGTTTGTGAATTATAAATGGTATACATCCTTTATTAATAGGTCATTAGGTAACTGCAGTAGTCATGCCCAGAAGAGAATAAGAGCTTTATTATAAATGTAGTTTGGGCAAAATTGGATGTCACTTTGGGCAAGTTACTTTTCAGTGGGAGGAAGATGGATACCAGAGAAATGAAGAAGTATGTGGCATGTAAACTCTTGCCCAGCTATATAGAAAAAAATCTGATGGGAATGGTATGATGATGTTAGAGAGGAGATTTCTCGATGAGGAAACTGAAATAGATATCAAGGTGTGTGTGTGTGTGTGTGTGTGTGTGTGTGTGTGTGTGTGTGTGTGTGTGAATAAACATCTTAACTTGACATTCTCATGAACATAAAGACAAAACAATGATCTTGTGAGACATCATTTGAATCATTCCATCTCTGTACCTTCACAATCTGTCACTTCTCGTCCTCTTCTGTTGCTCTTTACCTCACCTTTACTTTCACTGTTTTTGGTAAATCTACGACCGTCCCCTCCCATTCTTTATATCTCCCTCTCTCTCTCTCTTGCTCCCATTTTTTCCTCGCTGTATTCTTTCCCAGCAGTCTTTTATGTGTGCAGGACTTCATTGTGGCTCCCTGGGGGATTGTTGCCTCAGTGCCCTCCTCCTCCATTGTTACAGCATTTGGCTGTGCAACTTTTTAAGTCAGAGAGAGGTAAACAGATTGAGACAAAAACATAGAGAAAACTAATGTAAGAAAACTGCAGCGAGTGAGACAGCAAACATTTTATGAACCAAATGTGTTTATACATTACAATGCAGACTACATTTGATCACTTTGTGTTCAGACGATTTAACTAAACCATAACCATAATCGGTTTATTCACAGTAATCGTGTTAGTATAGTTTATAGTACAGTTTAAAACCCACCAGAATCAGAGCTTTAAATAAAATTAAAATCCTCAGTTCAATTCAAGCTGCGGACCTTTGTTTCATGCTGCCTTCCTTGGTCTCTTCACACGTTTACTCTCTCATGTCAAACTATGCAATAAAGTCAAAAGTGCCAGAAACTCGAAAGAAAGAAAGAAAAAACAAAGGCCAACTCTTCTCAAACTGTATCCCAGACAGAAGCAGTAATATATAACATTTGTTATTCAATGCAGTACAGATGTATTGATTCATGTTACTGAACAGGTGTGCCTGTGTTTGTGCCAGCAGACAAACTACCAGAAGCACCCTGTGTGTAAAGACCAATCATTGTGTGTGGCTTTAACAATAAATCAGGCGACCACATCATTGGATCAACACCTCTGACACAGTCTCGTGTGTATTTGATGTAGCATATCTAACGATGATCAATTCTGCAATATAAATATATATCGTGGGTCCCTGGTTTTGGTGTAGGCCGTATTGCGGCCGCCTGTGCCCCCGGACACTCCGTGGTGCTGCTGGCTGATTTAAGGTGGGAAGAGGGGGCTCCGGGCTGGTGTTTGGGGAGCAATAATGTCAGCTTGATTAAGCAGGAATAGTTTTCAGAGCCACAGACAGATGGAAAGCTGACTCTTCCAAAACTGTGGGTGAAACCCCACTGGCTTCAGAATAGCGAGAGGGGAGGAGGCGCACGCGGGGCCCCCGCTGTAAAACCTAATGTTTGATCTCCGGCAGCCGCAACGGGGTCAGCGGGGCACGAGGGCTCCGTGACAGCTGTATGCTAATAGAGCGCTCGCGCCAGACCCACGCGGCCTGCAGGTGTCGTAGAGTGAAGGAACGCCACGAGCGCGCTGCGGTTGGCTGTGTCTCTCATCTGGACTCACGTGAGACGCGCGTGTGTTTTCTCCCGGTTCGTCCGCTGCTTCAGATGAATAACCTGTGGGAGATTTTAGAGATGCTGTTTTCTGTCTGAGGAGCATCTTCGCATCATTTATTTATTTATTCGTTTTTTGGGTTTAAAAAAAAAAAATCTGTTAGCTATTATTAAGTTTGAGATGCTGTTGGATGCCTATGTGTTTAAGATGAAGATATTTGGCAGGCTGGACTATACACTGGTGAGGAATGTCCTTTATTTCGTTTTGTCTTAGTTTTCTTTAGCCATGAGTAATTTTTCATAAATTCTTATGTTTGACACTGGGCCACAGCTCACATAATTATTCTTTTGCATGGGTTTTTATATTGATGGTGAGGCTGCATTCAGTAAGCTCCAATGCAAAATCTATTATTAGACTACATTGGTCACAAATTGGGGCTTTTATAAGACACCAGATAGGATAGTGACAGCCAGAGGTTGATGTATGCCAGATAATAATAGATAGTAACAGTGCTGTGTCTCCATGCATGTTGCCATTTTTTTGTTTACAAGTCTCCTTTTCCCCAAAGGTTAATGAAAATGAACTCTCTTTCTATCTAGTGGTCCGTTTCAGCATGTTGGAGGCAGCAAGCTGTGGTACTTGAATGCATATGTTTGTCTTTCTGAAATGTGCATATGCTCCTTTTGAATTGTGTGTGTGTGTGTGTGTGTGTGTGTGTGTGTGTGTGTGTGTAATACCAGATTGTTTCTATGGAGGAAACACCTCTGAATGCCTCAACACTTCCCATGGTGTTTTTGCTTCACATGGCCTGAATGTTTTCACACAAATCCTGAAAAAATATACAAGATGTTGCTTAAACAGCAGTTAAATTCTGGTATACCAAAGTCACATGTTGCTACTCTCTGAATAACTCTCAGCCGATCAAACATTTCTAGCAATGTGAAATAAATTGTGATTGTTGTGGCATCTGGGATGATCAAGTGTGAAAAAGGCCTCGACACTTTTAACAAAGTCCAAAGGGTGCAAAGTACGAGATGACATTAGTGTGCAATTATACAGGCAGCTTTTTCTGAAAAAGAACCCACAGAATGATTCAATGATCTTTTCAAGAGATGAGATACAGTGGCGAGACTGAGCATGGTGCGTGTGTGCATGCAAGTGCAGTCATCGGTGCACAGCTTGCCATATGCCCAGTATTACATTGCCCCAAACTAAAGGCCTCCTTAACAACAGTGAAACGTAACATCAGGCTCTGACCTCCTTTAAATCAGTGCGAAGTGTGCGTTTCACCTCGCTGAGCAGGTGGCGTCTGGCTTTTAATGTCTTTGTTGGGAAACCCGACTCTGTGAGGACTGAACTAGTTTTCAGATAAGAAAATAGAGAAGTTCTTAGCTGACAGGTGCAGATTTGATGTAATCTTTAATTAAACTGATGAACAGATGGCCAGCGTGGAGGAGATGGAGAACACATGAAACGGTATATATTACAAGCAGTGGCATTGTGTCAGCACAGCTACTGTATACTGTATATGACACAGATAAGCCCTATCTCTCTTTCTCTGGATGTATTTAGCTAGACTTTTACACTTATTGCTCCACAAAGTCACAGGACCTAATCTTTGTTCAGTGCGTTCAGCCTTGCATTGGCCTTAGTTGAACTTTACAATGCATTTTACACAGAACGAGAGCTGTGGATTTTGCCCCCCATTACTTATATTGGAATTACTTTAGGAAAGGAAACTCTTTGCGGCCCTAAACATACAGTAGGAATGATTACAGCCACCAGTAATGAGTTTTCCTGCAGAGAAGGAGTCTATACCATATCCATGGGTTCAAACTAAATCGTGAAAACTTACATGCAACAAACATACATTGGTTTTAGGTAGTTTATTGGGCACCACATGCCCAGACCCTAACACTGATCTTGTGCCCCTATGTGTTCTCCCTGCAGGACTTTTCTTATGACGACCCCAAGTTGGAATTCAACGTGGATGCACCCAATGGTGTGGTCATGGAGGGCTACCTCTTCAAGAGGGCCAGCAACGCGTTCAAGACCTGGAACAGGTAATAGAGAATTGAAGAGGGAGATCATAACAGAGAGGGAGTCAACTTACAATTCAGCTTACTAATAAAAGCTAGTGAGACGACAGCACACATGCAAAACAAAAAAAACAGGGTAACAAAACAAAAAAAACACGTACTAAAAAGAAAAGGTTGGTCTATTTTTTTAAAGAATTTGAATAATCGAGGGCCTCAATTAATTTAAAATTAAACCACTACCTTAAAAAGTGTTTTGTATAAGAAAGAAGAATTCTCTCCATCGGCCTTTGCGTTATTCCAAGAGTCAGTCAACACTCATCTATAGATTGATTCATCACTATTGTAATGAACAGTGCTTTTCTGTTGCAGGGCTAATTTCAGCATGCAGACATTTGATTGATTGTGTTTCTCTAACTTCTTTCTTCCCTCCTCAAGGCGGTGGTTTTCTATACAAAACAGCCAGCTGGTCTACCAAAAGAAACTCAAGGTACAGTTTGATATGAAATCAATGTTTGGAAGTTTAGAGTTCCTGGTCTAAATATTAATAGTTTGCATACTGGCAGAGAACAATGGGGCTGTGTATTGAAGTCTTATGAGGAGGAATAACCTTCTGGGTGTAGCTTCCAGTGAATAGAACAGAGTGATAGTGACACACCTCTCTGCCAATGACAGGACTCTTTGACGGTGGTGGTGGAGGACCTGAGGCTGTGCTCAGTCAAACTATGTGAAGATAATGAGAGGAGGTTCTGCTTTGAGGTGGTTTCACCCACTAAGTAAGTGTGTGTGTGTGTGTGTGTGTGTGTGTGTGTGTGTGTGTGTGTGTGTGTGTTTGTCCCAACAGTAAAAAAAGTTTCATCCGAAAAACAAAACCCCTCTAAAAACGTTGCTGTTATGTTATCTTTTTAGATTCTCAGTGTGCTAATAAGTTGTTACATTATTGAGTTTAGTATCAGACAGTTCTAGCCAGGTATTATATAACTGACTCTACAAACCTGTAGGAGCTGTATGCTGCAGGCTGAGTCTGAGAAGCTGCGGCAGGCCTGGATCCAGGCAGTCCAGGCGAGCATCGCTTCTGCTTACAAAGACATCGCTGACAATTATTACATTGAGGTATGAACACGGTCACGGTCCGTTTCTTTTCATTACAAATTGGTCCCAGGCCTCTTCCGGGTCTCTGCCTCTGACCTGTCCACCCGTCTCTGCAGCGTTTGGACCGGACAGCCTCGCCCTCCACCAGCAGCATCGACTCTGCAAGCGAGCCCAGGGAGAGGGGGGAGAGGGCTGTTCGGGGAGGTGGGGAAAGCCTCCTCCAGAGGGTACAGAGCCTGCCAGGCAACGAGCTGTGCTGTGACTGTGGCCAAACTGCTCCCTGCTGGGCCTCCATCAACCTTGGAGTGCTGCTCTGCATCGAGTGCTCAGGGATCCACAGGTAACAGCACGTGACGGGTGCCAGAGAGTTTGTTCTGAGGCGGAAAGGCAAAAAATACGTCAGGGTATTTTTGTGAGCATGAAATAGCAATCTACAGCGAGGTGTTCCAGGAAATTAGCCAGCTCAAAACATCTTTACAAGATCACGTTAATAAAACAACAGCAACAACAACAACATTGAGCTTCCTCCTAACTTGTGATTGTCAGCCTGTTTTGTCTTGTTGTTTCTGCTCGTTTCATTTAGATAACTCAGATTAGCAAATGTCTGCAATAGAGCATCACATTTATTAACTGGAAACGTTGCAGTGTCTGCTCTGACATTCTAGTGTTTGTCAAACAAAATTCAGCTTTTCTTGACATCAATTCATAAGTCAACGCTCTGTGTTGTGAAAAGATACAGCGACAGCTATCAAGAAACTGAAAAATTTATAAAAGGGGCAATAGGAAAAGTGTGCTAAAATCCTGTAGATGGATATAAACTTTTATCAAACTTCACTCCTCATCATCTTTTTTCTTGTTGTTTCTTTCAGGAGTTTAGGCGTCCATTGCTCTAAAGTGCGTTCACTGACGTTAGACTCATGGGAGCCAGAATTGCTCAAGGTGCGTCTCCCCAACACATTTGCCTACAGCCTCTCTTTCTGTGCTCTGCTTTTTCGCCCACCAGAGTTGCATTCATAATTCATGTAATGCATTGCTCAAAAGGTTTGGACTACTCCGTTTTTAAATCTTTTCCCTTTCTGTCTCCCATCGTTGTCCTCCTTCCTTCCTTCTCTCTAGCTGATGTGTGAGTTGGGGAACACAGTGATCAATCAAATTTATGAGGGAGCCTGCGAGGAACGGGGAGCAAAAAAACCTGGACCGTCCAATTCGAGGTAAGTCTTTTATTCAAGCATTTGGCAAGAAAAAAGTAATTCCGCTGTCTTGTTTTACTACATGACTCAATCCACGCCCCACCCAGTTGTCTGCACATGTCACATCTCTGATTATGTAAAATTGTCCGTTTGTGATCATCTGCATCCAGACAGGAAAAAGAGGCCTGGATTAAGTCAAAATATGTGGAGAAGCGCTTCCTGAAGAAGATGAGTGGGAGCGAGGCATTGGTGGAGGGTGAAAGGAAGTCCCGGCCCTGGACAGTGAAGAAGTGCCAGCGACACAACAGCTCTGTTCGGGCCCCCAACAAGGTCCGCAGGAAATACCATCGCTACGAGCCGGGCAGCGCTTCACCTGCAAACCTCTCAGCAGGTCAGTGCGGAGAATGAACTTCTCTGTAGTCGTAAACGTTAGCACAAGGTTCATGAAATCAACAGTTGCAAGAAATATGTATATATAGATTGTACTAATGTTCTCTGAAGCCCAGACTGAAATCTTGTTGTGATATTTTGTTCTTTGGCAGCAGCTGCAGCAAAGTTTCGCCGGGACTCCCTGTTCTGTCCAGATGAGCTGGATTCACTATTTTCCTACTTTGACACTGGCTCCGGTCCTCGCAGTAAGTCCACTACACAGTCAAAATATACGGGCACAATGCACTAGCAAGATCTTTGTAGATTTTCAGTTGGATGCAGGTAAGATCTCCTTACTGTGACAAAAGAAGTCACACAAGCAGAAGTTTATATTGAAATTTCATTGCATTTTCTTCTATGAATTGTATAGTTCTACAAATGATGATGGTGTGTGTATAAATAGTACTATAGGTGCCATGTAATCATTAACGTGTCCGCGGCTTGGCAATGCTTGGCCCCGCAGGTCTTAGTAGCGACAGCGGCCTGGGAGGAAGTACTGACGGCAGCACAGACATCCTGGTTTTTGGCTCAGTGGTGGACAGTGTCACAGAAGAAGGTATGTGTGTTGACGCACGAATATCATCATATTGTTGAGAACATAAAAAGGTTTTTATTTTATTATTTAACTTATTTAGATTTTAAGTTTTCAAAAATGTCCTCTGGTTCAATAAAGTATCTGTCTACTTCATCATTTACTTGTCATGTGTTCTCTATTTCTTCTATTTCGTCTTTAAACATGTTTTAATGTCAAAAGTTGAAACTAAACACCTAAAAAGGTTGGCCTGAAGAAGAAGACATGGATGTGGCGTCCAATCCAATTAATCAAAGATTTATTCAAACAGCCCGAAATATTCTCTGGTCTAATAAGACATTATGGGTTGTTGAGATCTAGCAATTTGTTTTTGATCATGTATAAAATTGACACGGTGTATTGACAGGAATCATGGTAATGACTTGGACAGTGGTATCATTCCCCCAAATAAAAAGCTTCATACCTTCAGATAGTTTTAAAAATGTAATATATTTAATTTACATCGTTCCTCGTTTTTTTTTTTTTCATTGTTACTTTCCTACCCCTTTAGAGGAGGAGTCGGAGGAGTCCTCCAGTGGTGAGGTGGAGATCGAGCAGGAGGTACCTTCAGACCCTGAAGACCCGAGGGAGCTCCACCCCGGGGCGCTTCTCCACCGATCCTCCCGTCTACACAACCTGCCACTCATGGCGGAGGCATTGGCGCACGGTGCTGACGTACACGCTGCGAGTGAGGAAGAGGAGGCGAAAACGCCACTCATTCAGGCCGTGCTTGGGGTGAGCGACCCCAAGGGGTTTAGCTGGAAGTTAATGAATCACTGAATATTTGATTTGATTTTGTTGCCATTTCTGTTGTTAAGACGTGTCATTATGGAAACTGTCTAGGTTAAAAATGCTGATGGCGCTGGAGCCAGGTTTCATGTTTTGCCCTAAACATCCGCAGCCATAAATGATTAAAAACAAGGGAAGAATCTCCTCCGTGGACATACTGTCTGCTTCTATGAACTGCATGACTAAAGAAAGTCTCTCCAACCACTTGAAGTGGGGAGAACTAAACAGTTTGACGCACTAAAAACAAGCTTCAGGAATGTCAGTCAGACTTCTTAGAGCAAGTAAACTAATATTAACAACTCTGTCTGTCTGTCTGTCTGTCTGTCTGTCTGTCTGTCTGTCAGGGCTCTCTGATTGCTTGTGAGTTCCTGCTGCAGAACGGAGCCGATGTGAACCAGAGGGACATGAGAGGCAGAGGCCCGCTGCACCACGCCACCTACCTGGGACACACTGGGTAAGAAACGCCTGCCAAGTGTGAGGACGTTGTTATGACAGTTCTGCATTCACTTTCATTGTCACTCCTGGTTCAGTAGAAATCAAAAGTAGAAAAAACTAAAGTATTATGTATATTCACTTATGCATATACCTATCGTTCCAAGCGTTTCTTTGGGACTGTCTGAGTTACCCATTTTCCTCTGCAACGACTCACTGCCAAATATTTCACAGGCGATAATCCTTGATCTTCCAGGGCTTATAAATGGAGCATACACTGTTGGTTTAGCAATGAAATGCCCCAGCACACAGCACTGTCAAAGAACACAAAAGGATGTCTGTGCCGAATTCAGTGTAGTACATTCTTGTAGAGTCTTGTCTCGGTTTACACCAACATCAAGAAAGAAGATTTTAAAACAAAAACGTTTAAACAGACATTGAAATCATATCTGTATCTGGAGACTTGAACATGGAGTAGTAAGACTAACAATATAGTATATGAAAGATAAATAAATCATTGCCAGACAAATCAGTGAATTGCATAACTAGGGATCCACCCCTTGTCCTGCTCCCCTGATCTTTCTGCTATTTTATTCTCCTTCACATTTCACCTCTCACAGTGGAACAGGATGGTGTCACGGACTCTTATATTCACCTCTTTTCTCTGTGTCTGCATCTTGTTTTGTACAGTCAGGTGTGTCTGTTCCTGAAGAGAGGAGCCTCACAGACGGAGGTGGACGAGCAGGGCCATGACCCCCTAAGCATCGCTGTCCAGGCCGCCAACGCAGACATCGTCACCCTGTGAGTGATCCTAATTCGTCTTAGACCAAACATTTTGGTCATTAACATTTATACATTGCTAACCATTCATGATGGGGAAATCTCATAATCAGTTTTTTCAAATACTGAAGTTATGTGACTAAAGCCTTAAACTGCTTGGAATTTACTATGATACAATGAAACATTCATGAATGTTTGACAAAATAATCTTCACTCAAGGTCTACTTGTTAGCTTTTTCTGAGGTGTGTTTGAAAGTTCTGGAAAAGCTTGTTTGTTCAAACTACTAGCCACACTCAGGAATGAACATTCCTTCTTAAATATCTAAAAGCTGATTAATAGGACTGAAATTTTTTTTTTTCATGAAAGCAGATGGTAAATTGTCTGAATTGTGTCCCTCATTGTTGTCTTCACTCTTTTTACTCTCCCTCCTCCCATTATCTTCTCTCCACTGTGGTTTATCTCCCTCGCCGCTCTTTACCACCTCACCACATTCCCATTCTCACGGTCTCCTCCCTTCTCAACATCTCAATCCTTTCACTTCATATTCATCTTTGTTGTCCTCTTATTATCCCATGTGTCACTTCTATTTCCTTGTGCGTCCCCTCTCTTTCCTCCCTCTGCCGCTGTCTTTCTCTGCTCTCCTCCAGATTGCGTCTAGCGCGGATGAACGAGGAGATGCGAGAAGCGGAGGCGCCCTTGGGTCAGCCAGGTCAATACCACAGCAGCAGTCCCACTGAGCAGCAGTATAGAAAGTGCATCCAGGAATTCATCTGCCTCACCATAGACGAATGCTAGTGGTCACTTCTGTATCCAGAAGCATACCTCATGCTCTTTCTCTCTCTCTCTCTCTCTGATATTCCTCCTTTACTAAAATAATGGTGTAGACGAAGTTGCCTCTAGACACTGACCTCTAGTCTGTTACTTGCGTAGATCTAAGCTTACGGGCAACTTCTTGGGGTTGTCTGAGGAGAGGGGAGCGTTGTGTCGTGGGGAGACCCCTGATGGACCTTTTTAACTCTACTGACAATACACTCACCACCTCCATTTTTCTGCATCACCACTATGTTTCTGCTTGCCATTACTCAGCACCACCCATGCTATGCTAGCTACATGACAAACACACAGTAAAATGACATCTGCTTTTTGGTGGTGTTTTGATAACAGGGTTATCCTCCTACTCACCATAAAGTGGTGTAACTTCTTGTGGGAGGGGGTGCGGGTTAACTGTTGTCTAACAGCTCTTCGCTGCAATAACCCCCTACACTTCTGCATCTGTGACCATCCAACTTACCCATCTCTTCCTAATCAGAAATGTAAATATACATATTTAGAAGTTATATGGGTAATCTTAAAACTATGTGCTGTGGCATGAGGTGAAAAAAAATGGTATTTGTTCCATTACTAAAAGAAAAAGAGTAACTGACAAGCTGTAGTAGAGGTGGGCAGGGTAACTTACTGTGTATAAAAAGGGGTCAGGAAGGGAAATTTAATGTTAAACTGTGACAAAAATACTGAAGAGCTTGTGGACAAGTGTCCCTAGCCTGCTTTGTAAGATACTTTGTGACATGGTGAGTGAGTGAATGAGTGAGTGAGTGAATGAACAGGGGACTAAATGAGTGCATGTGTCAAAGAATCCTGAGAGACAGCATTAAATCATATGATATTATGATACATTATGTAAAGGAAAAAAAGAAACTGCACTTTTCCCATCTACAGTATTATAAGTTTGTTAATTTTCATTCAGTTTGCTTTTACATTGTTCTTGTCTAGTCCAGTTATTGTCTGTCTATCTATTGTCTATTTTATTCCTGCCTTTTTATTTATGTTTATCTCTCCAGAGAGGACCAGTGCAATGCATCCTTGGATGCAGTTTACTTCTGCATTTCTATTAATGATTGTCATTTTAATCTGAAAGCATTACTTGGAATATATGACAGGAAGTCTTTAGATTACATAGTAAAGTACATTTTGCTTTCATTTTCCCTTTGGAAAGGCCTTATATTGCTATGAGTAAGATTACTGACATTCAAACACACCAGTTAAAGAGATTTTATTAGTTTATCTGTAAATTCTAGTTATACCTTTTTTTTTTTTAAATGTGTTGCAGTCGTTTGTTATTTGCTAATCAGGATGAGAACTTGCTAAATTGTGTGGGCGACATGCAGACAACCCAGTGCAGCAAGTCTTGCAGTGTAGTGAGGGTGTGTATGAAACTGGATTATGGTCTCACCCTTAATCAAGTCTTCTATTCACTGCCTTTTCCAGAGCAAAGGCCACTCATGACGCCTCCATGTTGTTGTAAATACTCATCCATGTTAAAATATCTGTGGTGAGATAAAGGAGCACATTTCTTTAGAGCAGTTTACACACTTGTGGGGTCAAAGGACATTTATATCTGGCTTCCCTCCCTGGTCAATGCTTACAGTATTCTCTGCATGCTTTGCCAGAGTTCTTTTTGGGAGGTTCAACATCGTTTGCATTCTGAGCATGATAAAATATTTTTCAATGGTTTGATCACGTCGTGCAGTGCAGTCCTGTGGAATAAGCATGTACCACCATGACCCCTCTGGTGTTTCTTACTTTTTGCACCTCTGTGCCATTCTTCCATCCACGGACCAAATCTGTGGTGACTTCCTCATTCCTGTCTTTTGTTTGTTTCCACAAAAGCTTAGTGATTTTAATAATTTTTTGTATGTTGTGGTTTATTTTCCTCTGCCAAAGACTTTTTAAAGGGAAAGTGTCTGACATTATTGTGCATCACCATTCTTTTGTTAGTTTTTACTTTTTAACTGAAACCGTTCAGAGTAGATACAGCATAGTCTTACCATCCTTTGTGAAGTGACAGAGTGGTAAAAACACTGTTGGTGTACTCACATGTTGAAAAGACGTTACAGAAATGTGACAGACCTGAGAGATTTTGAAATGGCAGGTGATGTCCTGCAATAGTTCAATGTACTGCAAGTAGAATCAGTCTAGGGGGTGATGTGATGCTACTGTGACCAAACTGTTAAGGGCCCTCGCCCTAGCCGAATTATTAAATGTTGTGTCTATTGTGTGTATTAACATAGGAGTGGTAAAGGTGCTGTTCAAAGCAAACATGCTGTAAATAGTACACTTGTGTATTTTAACTCGACGCCAACTTCCTGCCTCTCAGCATTCAATCACAGATCCTGACTCTTACTGATCTGTTCTATGTTTGTCTTTTTATTCTCTTCCAAAAAAACAACCTGTCAGGTCGAACTGTAACGCAGTTGTGCTCTACTCGGAAGCGTTCTTCTGTTCACTGACATTTGGATATCTTTGGAATACTTTCTTCTTTGTCTTTAGAAGCACTGAGGGGAAAAAAAGAAAACAAAATGCATACAATAAAACTGAGAAACTCTTGATGAACTAACCCTGCTTCCTGCTTGTTGCTCTCATTTCTGTTTCTCTGATCTCTTATGCATTACATTCTCTCAACATTACTGCAATATATTTGAACATAGCTGCTCTGAATGATCAATTGATAAATACTTTTTGAAGCAATTTGAAGATATATAGCTATGTAGAAACATTGTCAGATGTTGGGAGAATGCTATTTTTTTACAATCTGGTCTGGTGTGTCCTTTGGTCTGTAACAAACTGGTTTGGTAGCACTTGGCTTATTCAAAGCAGTACAATGGTTTCCTTTATGAAAACAAATATAAAGAAGGTCACCTGGACACCTCCAAGACTGACAGGTTAATGTAAACACACTTTTTAAAGATTGCTTTAGTGTTTAGGGTCTTGTGTGTTTCAGATAGAACTTCAGTTACTACCCTGCAGCAGCAACACTGTGCCTTGAATAATTCAGTGTCTCCAGTGTGTAAAACATCTATGTGATCTCACAAGCATTGTTACACCATCACTGAAAAATGTCCTCACATGGCAGAAATGTCTAATTCCTCACTTCGGGCAAACAGCTCATGTCCACTTGAGGAAATAAAACATACTGACATATCATTGCTTCTGTTACCACAGGGGTTGCCACGGGCAGCAGGAGAGTTAAACCCAAGGATGTTCGGGATAGAGTGAGTGAAGCATCCTGGGCCGTCTTACTAAGGGATCAGTGTGATACTGTGATTCTTTCTGCTCTAGTGGTTGTGGGTGATCTTTAAAATGTCTTAGTCTGTCTCCCTTTCTGTTGCGTGCACACACACTCTCTGGGACAATATTTGGATCTTGATGTTGGGAATCTTGTGGAGAAATTAGGCATTTGGAAGTACAGACATCTTCTGTGGAGGAGGATCGTGTCGTAAGAAAAATATATCTTAAGACCCAGGTATAATGCAGAATGCATTTTGAAATATGTAGTTTATTCTCCCACAACATTCAACGTCCAATGAATAGGAGGTAGCAGGTCACAGAGGATGGGTAAGTACAATACACTTCATAGTATGAAATGTAAATTAGAATATTTAGCACATGAATCCAGGTAGCATCACTTCGTAGTGACCTGAATATGTACAAGAAAGGAAAAAAGATCCCAGGATGATGTAGGAGTGAACTGGACAGGATACTCAACTCTTTTCCTGCAAGTTCCTGATATTCTGTTCTGCGAAATAACCAAGACTCCCATTAAAAGGGTAAACTTTCAAAAATGTGCTTAGGATACATCTTCGGTTTGGGGTATATACAAAGCATTTAGTCATATAAACAAAAAATGTTTTATAGAACAATGAGTCACCTTAAGTATGAGCCTGAAAGAATAGGTGTCTGTATACCAAAAAACTAGACTGAGGAGCGTCACTCTATCTTGAGGCTATCCTTTGGGGGCTTTGCTCTTTCATGCAGATGTCTGCTCTGTCTATCTTACTGAATATGTGGGTTATTGGAAATTGCAGTATTTGCTGGCTTTATGTCATATCATTAAAAAGACGTGCAGTGTTACTCACTGATGTTAAAGGTAGACAAAAAACAGCAGATTAGTCACTGCAGTCTCCACGTTGCCCTGCCAAGTGGGACGAACCCACCTTTTATGCTCGTATCCCCTGTTGCAGGTGACATCTCCGGTGTTGATGTCTTTTGCGAGTTTTCTCTCCTCGCGTCTCTCCAGCCCGAGAAGTTGAGGAGAAGGAGCATACAGTTCAGCCGCTGCAAGAAGCCAGAGTGACCACTGACCACCTCTTCTTCTGAACCCTCCTCAGTTACTTTGGAATCAAGGGAGGCAGCCACATGCCATTAAAAAAGACATTTTGATGCTGGGGAGGGAGCGCTGCAGGTGTAAGAAAACGCTCAAAAGCCTGCAGGCACTGGTTAAAGTTTTATAACAGGCTTGTAATTGTTTTCACTTGCTATTGTAAATATGTTTGGTCAAGGTCAAGATAACAGTCCTTTTTCATGTCAAAATGTTACGTAGTTCAAAATGTTCCTTTGCACGGGTTTTATTTCAACAGACCTGACACCAGCTTTGGTACTGGCAATGAAGTAGCAGCAGAGTCATCGTAGCATGTCAGAAGATCTGCGGACATATCTGTTGTTTTTAAAGTGGAACTCCAACACTTGAGTTTTGCACTTATATAACGCTGGAGGACTTTCAATAGATATATTTAAAGGATCTTCAAAATTGAAGGAGCAGTGCCTTTTACTTTCAAGTATGTGTGGAGCCCCCAAAACACTGGATCCTACTTTTGTTTTTTTGGTACACATTTTGTTAGATCTCTGCCTGGCTCTGTCTTTCACACTGCATGCCCCCCACACTCAGTTTTGACATAGGAACGCTTCCTCCAGAGCTGCAGAAAGCATTACGCAAATATGTCCACAGGCTCAGTCATGAGTAAGCTAAACATATAGAACTTTTTTAAATACGCAAAGTGCTGCTTTGATGTTTTGTATAATTCTATTTTGTCAACTGCAAATCCCGGATGAAATGATTTCCAAATGGTTATGCAACTGGTGGCAGAAATAAAATAAATTGCCTAAAGTAAAAGGCCTTACAGAATGTTTGTGCATTTCAATCTGTGTTCTTTTAAACTTGGATAACTGGCTAACAAATATAGCAACAAGAACACCAGCTGTGTTGGTGGAGTGGAGGCGGGTGTTCAGAAAAGGACCTCAGAACAGACACCACTTTGTCATGTGTCAGGTGTGTCTTGGTGAGTAATAGACTTCATATGTAAGTACGGGTATTATGGTTATCAATACATTTCTTCTAGGGTAGCTTATGTTATTAGATATTTTGAAATATTAAAATAAGGCTTAATCTTCCAAATCAGCTGGTGCCAGTAATGCGCTTTCTATGTTATTTTCAACCGCTATAGCACAAGTGAAGAAGAAAACCGGAAGCGTCATTTTTCCTCCTGCTGGCGATAGCTAAAGCTACGTTGGTGTCATCGTCTTATCGGTTTAGGGTTTGACAACAGACAAAACAGCCTTATTTCGTGTCCAGTCACGAATACCTATTTTACTGGGGTCTCTGGAGAGGTATGTATGTACTGCACGCCCTCTAGTTAATAAATGCGAGAGATGTGGGGGTCAGCACTCGTTAGTAACAACTGTTTATGCTAATGCTAGGTAGCTAACCTAAACATATCTGTGGCCTACGTTAGCTAGCGTTAGCCGTTGGTGGCTAATACAGAACACACAGACATGACTTCTCACCAGCTGTACCTGCTAGCTTTATCCAAGCCACCGTGTCAAGTTAGCCTGCCTGGATGGACAGTATTGATACGCTGCGATTAATAAACATTGTCAGCCACACATGATGTCATTCCGCTGTTTGAAGTTGGTCTGCATTGTTTGTAACTCTCCAATATCGAACTAGCTTATCGGTCTGTTTAGTTAGGCAGACATTAACATTACCGTAGCTTGCAAAGTAGCGGCTTCGCCTCAGCTAACATAAGTTGCGTTAACGCCAAGGAGTGAAACTGACATCTTCTCGACTCCAGTTACAGTTCACGTACAGCTCGTTAGCGTCATAATGTCAGCTGCTGGCCACATGACAGTAGGTCGGTATGCTGTGGTGCAGTTGGCTGATTGTGCAGACAGTTAAAACTTAAAAGGACATTTAAATTCAAATCGTGTAGCCCATATACTGTATTTTTTTACTGTATACAAAGTACACTCTCAGTACTCTACGTTTTTCCATTTTAAGACTTAGTCCACTAAGTCCACTATGTTTTAAATTGAAATAATGTACTTGATAAGGCATGGCAAGTTAATTTCTAAAGCACTAGTCCACAAGGCCAAAAAATAAATGCATGGCAATATTGACACATTTCAATAGGATTTTAAAAGAGTAAAATAGAATTAATAATACAAATGGAATAAAGCAAAGCAAAAATTATAGTACAATTACAGTTTCACAAGAGGTGTGGTGCTGTATTTAAATTAATTTGGGGCTTTTTACTATCTCTTTATTTGACAACTTTATATATAATATAAAGTTCTGAGCAAAACAAAGGGTGAACTCATGAAATGTAATTGATGCATTGCTGTAGTTTAACTTACCCACCAGCACCCCAGTTTCAGCCACTGCCAACTGATTCTACAACTAGCTGAAACAATCCAATGATAGGTTTTAGTCGGTAAATGGTTAAAATCAATTTGACATTTGTGAACAAGTATTCGCTGGCTACAACTTCTTGAATGTGAGATTTTGCTGCCTTTTTGTGTTTTGTATTATTGTAAATCGACTGTTTTTGGTACTTTTGACTGTGGGTCAGACTCTGTGAGAAACAGCTCACAACTATCTATTGGCATAGTCCAGGCTTAATAATTTCAGTTCAAATGTAACCCATATATCAGTCATTAGTTGTAATCAATCATTGAAATAAAAGATCCTCACTCCTAAAGGCACTAGTTCTAAGAATTACACTTTGTTATGTAAGTCCAGCATCAAGGTAGTCCTCAGTCCTAGCTCTCAATGGTTTTTATTGGAAACTACGTCTGGGACGGGTTACCACATTGCAACAATACTGTGGTATAATTACTCCTAATTACCATCATTAGGTTTTTAACCCAATCTCTATGAAGCAGCCACTAATGTCCTTCGACAATCAGGTGACCGTACAGGTCACAAGTTTAGTTGTCTCATCTGCTCCACTTGAAGCTAGAGTAACATTTTTGCAATCTGCTTCTCAAGTAAAGCTTTCCTCTGACCCATACGATACTATCACAGTATGTTGTACACAATCATGGCTGACAATTCTGCCTACGTTGATACATAATGATGTCTGTGTAACTCTGGAGGAAATGCTGTATTTATTCTATACATGCAAGTTTCAGAATTTTATAAACTTGAGTCAAAGCATTGTTCATAGAGTCTGAGCCTATTTTAAGACACACACGTCATGAACACTATGCCAACGGTCATAAGCAAAAGGCTAAACTGCCATAAAGCAGAACAGTTGCAGAGCTGAAATGTCTGCAGTGAAGGAAGGCTACACTTTGACCTCGCATTGCAAGGGGAAATATTCCGATAATGGTGCCACTGTGTATCAGTAACAAATTCCAAGAGACCAAATCAATACATACATTTCAGTGTCTCCCTTTTGCATGTCCTTTAAATCCTCAGATGAACAACAACGGGAATAAGAGAGCTCCAACCACAGCCACTCAGCGACTTAAGCAGGATTACCTCAGGATAAAGAAAGACCCTGTGCCTTACATCTGTGCGGAACCTCTCCCCTCCAACATCCTGGAATGGTAAGGTCTCCATCCGGGCAATGCCCACAGCCAAAGGTCATCACCAAAGCAATAAGTTGCATTTCAGTGCTCTAATTTTGATTTATTTATGTTATTGGTACAGTTTAAACATCCCTTAGTTCCGACACTTTGTCACAGAGTCACTAGGCCTTTTTTTTTTTCTTATTATTCTGTATAATAATAATAATACTTGAATATTTTGAATGCTTAAAAATTGGTTGAATTCTTATAAAAGCACAATGTATGATAACAGCAAAACGTGTAATGCGACAATCACTAGTTTAGCTATTTCTTCATCTTTTTTTGGTCGAAGATTGGCGTCTTAACAGCCTTTGGCTGTGTGGGACATGCCGTTTTAACAATGGTTTAAAGCAGTAGTTTCTCCAGCCTGGGACCCAAGATCATGTAAAGGATAATAAAAGAAAAAACACATTTGTCTTACACAATTAATTTCTTCTGACTTTTTAAAAGGTTGCTTCACACAAGTTACCATAGAATTACATAAAACAATTCAACAGTAACATGTCTTTCCAGATTTAGTGTTGACAGAACCCACTGAGTATACAGACCATTTCTTTGGTAGAAAGTAGTTTAAATGAGCAGTGTTAACAGTGTGTTCTGTGGAACATCCAAAGGAAATGAGAAGTTGTTTTTCAGAATCAGAATCAGAATGGTTTATTGCCAAGTATGTATTCACATACAAAGAATTTGTTTTGGTGCGTGGGTGCCAACAATAGCAATATATTCATATACAGAAAAATAAAAAAGATTTAAATAAAAGCAAAAGCCTGTGAGCCAGTTCAGAATAGAATAGAATATCTTCATTGCCTTTGTAATCACCGTCACAACGAAACTTCAGTGCAGCTCCATCAGTGGTAAAGGAAAATAAATTGACACATCATCACATTTTAAGTTGATATGGTGAACGTTTTAGCAAACAGTTGCTCATTTACACATTTACACATCCAGCAGTAATGGAGCTGAACAAGAAGTGTACAGTGGTTATTTATAGATTTTTCTCTTGCAATGCCAGGTGAGAGTGAAAAGACTAAAGTTGTGGGCCAAAGTGCTAAATAACAATCTGAAATTCATTATAAAGTCCCATAAAACCGAGGGCAGCTGCAGATTCAGGTGATAATTCTTTGTAGGTTTATCGCTAAAAGCAACACATTTTTACTGTCACAGGTTTTCACATTGTTATTTATATATTGCTATGATAGAAATATAAATTATGGCCAGGAGCGCACACAGTTTCAGCAGTCCTCTGATTGTTTGTAGCTAAACTGTAGAAACACACATGTAACAACTACGAGCAGCCCAGCACTTGTATCCACTCCATATGTGAAAATTGTCAACTTAATCTGATCATCTGTGGGAAAATATTAACAGATTAACACAAAGGATTGATACAGTATTTCATGGCATATCATGCTGATTTAACATCCAACAATGTTAGGTGTAAAATCCAAATGCATCCAACACATGCACGCCATCCTGTTACCTTTAAACTATACATTTTCTAAACTATACAATATTTTAGCATAAAACAACCCAATGTTACTACTGAACAGGTGTCATGTCAAACATTTCCCACAAGAAGTCAATAGTCACTCATATTTATATATGTTTCCATATTTCGGTTTAATCTCTATTATTCTGATAACAAATCAGCAGTGGTCTTGATTCAGATGATGTTTAATTTGATAGCTGCAGAGAGAGCTTTAAAAAACGAGAGATAAAACCAAAACCAAGGTCTGTTTGCATTTCTTTAGTCACTTCTTAGTTGTTTTAAAGTGTAAAATGGGTTATCACTTAATGACTCGCAGCAGGTGAACAACTGGTAGGTGTTTTGAATTGCAATTATGTGGTGTATCAAAGGAACTATTATGTAATAGGGCTTTTCCCTTTACAATCAAGGTCTTTTTATTGTTTTCCCCTGACACATTCACACAATCAGGCACTAACCCCTTGCGCTGAACAAGGCCTGATTCATATTCTAACTCTGACCTTCTCCACGAGACTACATGTCTACTGCAAGTGTTCAATTCAAGTCCTATTATGCAAAAAAATTCAAGAATTCTAGCACATTTCCACACATTTAAAACCAGAAAGTCAGCATCCTCAGCCTAAATGACAAGATCTCAACTTTCTTGTGTTTCTTGTGTGTTCACCCATATTGTTGTTAGAGAGAGAGTGAGTTAAAGGATCTCTGCAGGTGGCGAAGCTGTTTGGGGATGATGAGCGATGGTGTGTCTTAGGCCCATCTTTAATTCAGACATCTCATGGTTTCTGCAGTGGAGAGAAAACAAGAGACTTAAGATACAAGATTGATGCTCAAGTTGCAGGCGTGCACAGCCAGGCTGAGTCACGCAGCTGAGGCATCATGCAACAAAACAAGCAGTATATTTGAAGTTCATATGTCATGCCATATCTATTGACTGGGCCGTCTGGTTTTGTTGTCTTATTCATAAAACACATCAGATGCTGTCTTTCTATGTGTTTTGTTGTGCTGAATGATGGCTGAAACATTAACAGGAAACGCAGCTGAAATTAATATTTGAGAATTTCACTTCTGATCAACATAACAGCCATAGTTGTGATGTACAGTGTACTGTGAATGTACTTAGTTACATGTTTTGTTCTCTTCATAACAGAAAATGTATTATAATTAGATAAGTGATGCCTGTAACTGACACAAAATACCATATAGAAAGCAATTAGAGTAATTATATACAGCATGTTCCTATGTGATGGAACATGATGACAGCTGCAAGAATAAAAACTAAAAACATAGTTATGGATATGTTGTTTTGCACTATATTCAGTAAAAACAATGTGCTAAACACACTGATATTTTTTACTGAGAATTTGTCAGTTTGTCAGTTTGTCAGTTTGTGAGTGTGAGTGTGTGATCACCTTTTTTGTTTAGTTAAATGGATCTGTCCTCAGTACGCTCCCTCATCACATTCCATATGTTAGGATCGACTGTGATGGACAACAATTGTTGCCCCATGTTTGGCTCTTGCCAGCGCATTCCAACTTCCACTGCCAAACTAATTTACTCCTGCCGCCAGCACTCTTCATAGTTGCCTTGGAAACGAAACTTGTGGTAGCTTTTCTGTTTAGTGAAAGAGAAGTAATTGATGCATTATATGCTAATCAGAAATAACAGTGTGGGTAGGATGATGTGGATGTTCACCGAGTTGGCATACCAAGCAGATGGAGATGAGTGTAAAGCTGCCTGTTTCCTGGGCAGACCTTTGATGATGAATGCCAGGCGCAGCTCTGCTGATGGAAACGTCTGCTTCCTGCTCAGCAGACCAGCAAAGACGCAGTCCATGGAATATTAAAATCATTATATCTGAGAATGAAAAGAAATAAGAACGTTGAAGGCAGTGATTGTTCAAAAGGAACGATTTCCTGCGACTGGAATTTTTCCCATGCTGCTGTGGTCATCACTGATCTTCTCAGTACTGGTGAAGTGTCTCTATTTATGGTGGAATAGATGGTGATAGATGATGACTTTAATTGGTTGTGAGATTCAATAAGGCCTTAAAAGAGGAACATAGGAAAATAATGGACAATCCAACATGTGGACGATGGCTTAAATAGCTAAAAAGATGTTCCCTTTTCTCGTTGTTTCTCTTTGTTTTTATCGCCTATTCCCAAAAGGCTGTTCCTAATGAGAAACAATACAGCGGCACCAATACAGGTGCAATGATTTGGATTCCTGATAGTTGACAGTGAGAAAAAAAGTGAATGGAATAAAACTGAAGTGCAGTATTGTAAATTATTTAGTGCAGGGGCCGTAGCAAAGATCTGACTACTTGCTCATTTAGAAAGATTAACAGATGTGGCAAATCACTATACTGTCAATCTTTCACAGTTCCAAGCTGAAGAACCATAAATAAATCGGGTTTCATATCTCTGGGTACTATTCTTTATGAGGGGCCTCTTTTTCTCTCTTCCCTGCACAGTACGTCTAAAAATAAAAAAGGATGTATTTGTTATCCAACCCGACATTGTGTTGCATTTTTCTCTGTGGCCTTATCTCACTCATTCAAATTGTGCCCCAACAGCAACTTCTGTATCAGTCTTACTTACAGGAGGAAACACATTTGTCCAAGTTCTATGTAGAGCTGCACATAATGAGAAAAAATATGGCGCTGGTGGACAGGAGATAAGTGTGACCTGTGCGACACTGAGAGAATACTAGCCTCAGATTTGGCAGAATAGACAAATGTCCTCATCTCACAATGTTGTATTGCTTCAAACTCTGCATCTATGTTGTTCTACATTCCTGAGACTCTTGTGTACCCTAACTTCCATGATAAGCTTTTGACTTAGTCCCACCTCACTTCTTACATCTTCACTCTTTACAACATGTCCTCTACCAGAGGAGCACTTAGACCCAATGAAAACGCTTTCACACAGACATTAATCTGCCACTGGCCACAGCCTCGCTTCATGGCCATGGATATACCGTCCAAGGAGAATAAGAACTTCACTTCACCACCTCCTTCTCTCTCTCTCTTTCTCCCATCTCTTGCTAGATCTCCGAGCCGTTGTTTAAACAGGAAGTGGCGTGCTCAAAGAAGCTGTTGTCTTGTTAAATGGTACAACCGAGGAGGAAATGGATAACAGGCAACCTTGATAATTTTACATCCTCTGCCTCAGACAACAGACTGAATCACTGGGAATGATTTGCCTCAAAGGCTACTTTCCTTTTGTGCTGCTTTATTAGTTAAAACTAAATTCCCCATTATGCAACGAACAAGACTAATAGTCCATAGCCCCACTAGTGGCTGTATGGTGGCTTACTATTACTTTGAGCCTAACATGCTAATGTTTATTAGGAAAAAAATCTTCCCATGTTCACCATCTTAGTTTAGTATGCTAACATTTGCTAATTAGCACTAAACACAAAGTCCAGGTGAGGTTGACAATGTCATTCATTTTGAATATTATTAGACACATGTTGAGATATTTCAGTCTGGTCTAAGGTGGTGGACTGACTAACCAACCAACATTGTCATCCCTAAAGCCATGCTTAATGCATTTCACAATAGTTTGGCAAATACTTGTGAAAACATCTCGGCTTCTATTGCATTGGGACATAAAGTTAGTGAAACATTTTGCATTTAAATGGAAACATGACGGAACGTTTGACATTGTTTGACCATTAAAAGTCAAACACTCAAAGCACACTAATGTTGATGATTGAAGGCTCAGGTCTACTAGCTATTATTCATTTTACTCGATTGCCAGTTAATGATTTCTGTTTTCAAATTCGGATGTCATTGTAGAGATGTCGGCCTATTGATGAAGGGGTGATTCAAACTATCTTTTAAGACTTAATTTAAACTGCAATTAATCAAGCAGGGTGAGATCATTGACACAAAATGTCAAAGGGACAGTATGTCAAACACAGTCTGATTAGAGAAGACAACCACGGAGTAAAAACAGCCTTTTTAAACTGTTCAACACAAGCAGCAAATTGGCTGGAAATTAGAACTAATGAGCAATTATCCCACCAATGAACTTGTATTAATGTCTGTTTTCTCAATGCTCTCCAACTGAATCCTAAATTCTACTTATTTAATCAATCTGAATAACTAAGACACTTGTCTTTAGTTCCTTAATCTTTCATTGTGTTCACTGTGAGCCACAGAGAATGCGCTTCTGCATTCTGATGCACATCCAAGGAAATAACTCATCATTTCCGAGCTCCTCCTGAAAGACTGTGAATGCAGTGTACACAGACAAACGTATTTCCCCATAATCAAAACATGGCAACCGCTACTGCTTCAGTTTATTTGTACATTCATAAATACTTTATTTGCATGCAGCTTCTATTATGAACCTCCTGCCCATATTTCTGCCATAATAAAGCTGGTTACCCTTTTGAAGGAGAAGAGTTGCACTCTGCTTGAACCAACAGCTCCTCTCCCATTTAATCTGGTATCCCCTACCAACGCGACTGTACATGAAAGACCCTTCAACACAAGACAGTAATGACTTAACAGGGTGTGTTCACAAAGAGAAATATCTAACAATATAATCAATTATTCACTCACTCTCAGCCCAGAACAACTATGGTACAGCAGAGGATACGTATGTGTGCATTGCTTTGATGATGGAATTCAACACTGTTATCAGTGAACAGTGAGGTAAATTGGAGGTTATTGTTGTGTGGGCATTACAGTAACATTCTGAATTACACCTTTATAGATTTGCAGTCTATTCTCAACAATCCATACACCAAAATGTCTGAACTTCCCATAAATGAACAGATGTGCATTGAAACTGCACTTACATGAGGGGTTCTGAATTCCAAATGAGTGTTTTAAAAAGATCATCACCACCACCTGCAGCTCACAGCCTGTAATAACATCAAATATGTGCTCATAAAATACAACATTCATCTTCATAGGAAACTGCTAAATGGATTGCCACTCGCTGAGCCACACAAGAAGCTTGAAGAAAGCTAAATCTGGGGGCCGCTTTTCGCCACAGCCATGCATGAGATAATATAACAGCAGAAAATCATCATACCAAAGTCTTTCTGTTGGAGTAAAGTCACTTATTCTGCATTTCGAATCTAACTATAATTTGTCTCTTCTGTGTTGTGGTGGTAGATCGGTGTTCTGTGTAGACAGTTTTTAATACTTTTAGGCTCAGAATGTCGGAGCAGTGACAGTCACAGATAAGAGAAGGCATCTGAGGCATCATAACTGAATAAAGTGAAGCACCATCTGCAATATTAATGAGGTGATTATGCAAATTAGACACCAGCTTTCATCACTCACAAAGCAGTGATCTTTATGCCACACAGAAATGAAGGCCATTGTTCAGACCTCTCCTTTCTGCTGTTTCACAAATATCTTGTTGATAACGCTGGAAGCTGATACATGTCCGTACGCTTGACTGAGAAGCTTGTGCTCACTTATCAAGTAACCCAACATCTATTATGGCAGAAGCAATCTATGTCATAGTTCATGCTGTCAGATGAAAACAAACCCTCGCTGTCATCCTTTAATTCCAAACACAACACTGATGGCACGCAGGAGTAAAGCTCTCTAAAGACAGTGTTGTCTTCTGTGCTGTGAAGTGAATGATTTAACACACACAGAATATGACTATATAAGCTGTATTTACATTAGTGTAGTTCCTGAGGCTCAGTAAATTCAAAAAACTTTAATATATGCAAAGATTTCAGAAAATATGACTGCCTGTGTTGCAGACTTCACAGAAATCATCGTGGCTTTTACGTAGACCAATGCTGCCCCCTAGTGTGAGAAATGTGAACAAGGGGAAATTAAATGCAAGTCACTGTTGATTACCACTAGAGGCTCCTCTTAATAATATAATGTAATGCAAAACTGGAGTGATCCTCAAGCTGACCCTTCACAGGGAGGTCAGAGTACAGGTCAGATACTGAAATATTAACAGGTGGAGATTTTTTTATTTATTATTGTAATTTCAAATAAAGCCATCTTGGGAAACTGGCAGTGGTCAACTTTTTCTGATTCAGAATCAGCTTCAGAGCTGCTCTCCTGGAGCTTCAGTGTCTTTTCTCAGTGGTGCTCATCAGGGCAGATGTTTGCAATGCATGAATATGGCTCCTCTGGTCACTAAACCGTGGTGAAGAGGTTCTTCTTACAGTTTTTCAAGTACAACATCAAATGCAAGGTGTAAAGTGATCAATAATTTGATTGCGCCAAAAAAAAACAGTAGGATGAGGCTAATCATTTAAAAGCTGCTGCTCTTACTAACACTGTCACTGATGAGTAAAAGTACAAATAGAAGAAGAAAAAACAAATGTGAGGCTGCAAAGGAAGACGACTTGACCACCTGTTAAACAATGGGTTTTTCAGATGTGAGAGCAAACTATGAACAACCTATTCCTTTTTTTCCCCCGCACATCTTGTGCCAGATAACACTAAACTAAACTAGCATCAAAGATTGAAAGGGCCACTCCTCCTGACATGTAAACTGACTGGAGTGGACTTTTTATTTTCACAAGAAAATACCTTATTAAACAATCTTTTCTCATCAAAATCTAAGTTGAATAACAGCAATGTTTGAATTAACTACCCATCTGAGAAGGCAATTATACAGTCATTTAAAGACTTTTCTAATTTGCTAAATTTTTCATGTAATTACTCATATTCCATTATTGACAAACTCATTCATCACAGACGACGCGGTCTGAGAATCACAGTCTTGACTAGATGCTGCCTTCAGACGATCGCCGCTCTGTACGTGTCTGTCTCCAGTTTTTCTGCTGCACTAAGCAATGAGGATGGAAACGTTACCTAGGGAACCTGCCAGAGCGACAGAGTGTACGTTTCGATTAGAAAATGCTGATAACTACTGACTGGAAATAACTAAAGGTTACAGGTAACAATGCTGCAGGAAGTCTTACACCTAAAATATTAATACAGATAATCCCACCTTTCTCAGGCACGTGTTGCATTTTCTGTTAGCTGATCACACACTTCCTGTAGAAACCTTTATATAACATACAGAATATTGGGACAGTAAAGTGGAAAACATGGGTTTATACATATATATCACATACTTTAATTTGTTTGGGGTTTTTTACACATTTTTTTTAAGAAGTAATATTTTATGTAGCAAAATACATTATAAACTTCAAAGGATATTTATGACATGCTGCATTTTATCTTGATAGCAAATGATGCTAAAGTCATGGCTAGGAAAGCGCAGAGCAATTTGTTCCACCAAGCAGAAAATCTGAGGGTTTAATCTGTTCTGCAGTGTGTACAAAGCAATCCAAAACAAAGGCCACTTAGACATAAGTCATAAGTTCAGAGGGTTATAAAGACTTCCTCTTGGTGTGAAGATTGTTCTTTCCCACACAGAAAGCTAAACTGAGGGAGGCCTGTGACGACACTGTGCAAGAGCTGCATGAGGCCTGGTCCACCCTGTAGGAGATGGAGTTGTAAAAGACAGGGTTGCAGTGGCCACCTGCCTTGACACTGTGAAGTGGGGAGGGGCTGTCATATATGTCCAGGCCACAGCACAAGCAGGAGAACAAGGCCTTGAGTCTGCTGGGTTCACAGTGCTTAGAGTGCTCAGATAAAACAGGTCTGCACTCCTCTACAGGAGAGGGGAGGAGGTTCACACAGCTGGTGCCACCCTCCATGGGATGGCTCAGGTTGCACAGGCTGCTGTGTGTATCTTCTCCAGCTTTATATCCAACATCAGCAGTATTGGTCTCAGCCTGCAACAACTCCCTGTCTCCCTGGGCCCCCCCCCCTGCCTCAGGCCTCACGTCAGGCTCCTCAGTGCTTACAGTGAGAAACCTCAGGACCACCAGGTTTAGAAAAGCCCCAATGACTGTCAGTCCAACCAAAATGTACATGAAGCTAAATGCCACATAGGGGGGTCGCTTCTGGAGAGTATTTTTCTTCTGCAGGGCCACAAAATCTCCAAATCCAATGGTGGTGAGCGTGATGAAGCAATAGTAATAGGCATTGAAGAAGGTCCAGTCCTCAAAGTGGGAGAAGGCTGCAGCTCCTATACACAGGGTGCTCATGCATGACAGCAAACCCACCAGAACCATGTTCCCCATTGACACCTTTGTCTCCCGAAAGCCCAGGCCCTGCTTGGCTCTGCACAGGAGGTAGCGGACAAAAGTGTTGATCCTCTCGCCCAGGCTCTGGAACATGACCAGTGTCAGAGGAATGCCCAAGACAGCATAAAACATACAGAAGGTCCTGCCAGCATCAGTGCGTGGAGCAGCGTGGCCATAACCTACAAAGTCACAGTATATTGCAGGTCACGTAATGTCAAACACTACAGTTTAATCTCTATAAAGATTCACAGTCATTAAGATTAATACTGCTTTACCCACTGTAAGACAAACATGTTGAGGTCACCCCCTGCAGAACCAAGTCTAGTCTCAAGTCTCTGGTTCCGAGTTGCAATAAGGTCTCAAATAGTGTTTAACACATTTTACATTCAGCTAATTTACTATATGCAGCTGTTTCTATGGTTAAACTTGCATGAATTCATATTCTGACATCTAAAACTGTGCAGCTCTACAGAGCTTTTCACCTCCTTTAGCTAATTGTTAGAGCTGTCTCTTCAACCCCAGAAGGCAAACAGTTCCAGAAAAGGCTCTGATAAAACATTGAAAAAGGACTTTTCTGCCCCCTACTGGCCAACAATTGATTAATGCAGCTTTAAAGACAAATGGAAGGTGGGTAGATAGATTGACCAACAGAGAGCTGACATGTCTGCATGGTGTGTACATTACACCTTCCAGCGTTAAGAGAACCCAGTGAAAGCCCAGGTTTTCGTGTTAAAAGCCCCACACACCCACACAGGTGTTTTCACTTATTGTGGCTAATTTGACCCCAACCTCAACTTGAGCAGGAATACTGGAATTGAAGTTACCAAACTACATGAACCAATAAGAATGAATAAAAGAAGTAACCCTCGTTTACTTGGTAGTCCTGTCACAAACTTGTCCATGCTGGCGGTGAAAATTTGTGCGCACATTGTTTACATTTTACAAAATATTTGTTCCGTTTCCCATCACTTCAATTAAGGCCCAAACAAGGGACAAATATGCGTTTCCTGTTTTTCTTGTCTCCAGGCGGCTCCAGCAGACTCACAGGTCATAGTTCACATTTTATTAACTTGTTCAGAAACACTGATGCACTGTATTTGGATAAAAAGTTTTTTTTCTGGAATGCTTTATCACCATGTTTAGTACATTGTCGCACTACTAAACTACAAACTGTAACGTTGTTCTCATTCACTGTTTACAGTTTGTGAACACTCTGATCAACATTTATTATCCACGTCATGTCCTATCCGCATGTGGGGAAAGTTAATTGAACTGAATGGTTATGAGACTGTACCACAGATACGACAATAAGAGGGTCCGACTGGCGCTCCCACATAGTCCTCAAATACGTTCTAATCAGACAAAATATGTGAAAAGTGGGTGGACTGTGGGTGTGTAGGGCCATTAAAACTGATCAGGAAATATGAATTCTGAAGGATATATCAGAAACAGACAACAAAGGGAAACCCTTAACATTTTCTTTGAACATGAACATTTAAGTGGTCCTGTGGTCCTGATTCTGTCATATTCAGCTGACTCTCATGGAATAAGCTACTCAATCAAAATATAATAAACCATGATGGATGTCTGGCAAACCTAATTTGCTTAAACTGACTGCTCATTTATTCAGGTATGCTATTTGAAACGTTTGACAAATTGAGCCATGTTTCCATGTTTTATTTAGTTATGCAGTCTGTGCCAAATGGAATCGTTTTATTGGGCCAATTACAGGCATATTATTTTCTCATAGCGCTGAAGCAAACAGCTGTTAGAGCAAAAGCTATAAAAACCCTCTGTACACTACCTGCCCAGCAGCAAACAGCAGACAGACAGACACAGTTACAGAGTAGCTGGTGAACAGTTAAAGAGGCAGGTATTTCCCTCAGGAGTTGGTAGAGACCGAAAAACAGAACTAAAAGGAGAGTAATTATTGGACTTCTCATCAGGTGGAAAGAAACACAACAACAAATGAATAATAATTTGTTCCATAACTGCTGGATGTGTAAATAAGCAACTGTTGGCCATAGGTTCATGAATTATGCAAAACCTAGATAAGAACATTTAATAGTAGGCCACAGGCTCCATCTGAAACTCAAAGGTAGCTGTAAAAAAGTTGGAGTCTCATCCTTTATGGAGCACAGACGCTGTGCTCAGCTTGAATTTAATGGATTCTAACAGTGACCAGATTTCACAGTACAAAGTATTGAAAAGAAACTTCTCAAAATCCCTGCACTCCAACAGTGTGATGTACTTGCCTGCCCTCCATCCATATGTTCACTGTGTTCCAGTCACATTTTCATCAAAATTTGGCTCAGTAGGTTAAATAGGACCATGTTTACACTGGAAGATTATTTTGCAACCAAACTGTCACACTTGATGTGACAGCCTGATCTCAAGGGTTTTGCAGGAGCTTTTAGACAGGTGCAGTGTATTTTGCCATATTTTGAGGAAACACCATGTATATGCATACAAATATGGAAGGCATAAAAGTGAATTATATTGCATATTGAGAAATGTTAAAGAGGTTTCTTAAGGTGTTGTAACTGTTTACCCAATGTGAAAAGTGGTCACTATGAGAATTTCTCCTAACGTTGTATGGCCACCTGTTATGTTTCACATTAAATCACAATCTTTTGATGCGACATCCCACGTTATTGTTTACACGGTGCTAACCGGCGGGAATTCGTTAAATGATAATGGTGAACTAAAGTTCCCATTTGCAAAATCACGCACAATATACCTGCTCGCTACCTCACACTGCACAGCAGACTTGTAAAGATCCCCCTGCCCCTCTGCTAAGTGGCCCCTCCAGCTCGGGGCCCTTTGACAGGGCTCCCCCTCTGAACTGTAAACACATGCAGTATCGCAGAACTGCTGCTTGCCCTGTGTTATTCAGGTAAGCACCAGGTACTACTTGCCAATCGTGGTGATAACAGTGATGGCAAAATAAAAAGAGCCGGCGAACTTCCACTGCCTGCCGGCGCGGTGCGGCTCCGACTGGAGGACCACTCTCCCAATCTCCCTGTAGTCCTCCTCGGTGAAGCCGTACTTTTTCTTCAGCTCGTTCAGCTTCTCCTCCAGCGCCCTTTTCTTTGAAATCTCGCTGCCCGACTCCAGTGCGTCAAAGACGGCGGCTCCTATGAGCAGGTAGAAAACAATGGAGAGGATGAGAGAGAGGGTCCTGGCGTTCTGCGTCTTCATCCTCAACTCCGGAGTGCGCGCGGAGCGGAGTGAGGGAGTGAGGGAGGGTGCTGCTGCTGCTGCTGCTGCTCAGAGGGACAGACGCACGGAGGACACAGGAGCATCCCGTGTGACTCCATTTATCTTCAGCGAGTTGGTGTGTTGAGGCCCCTTTGGTCCCTTTGAGCCCAAATAGACTGCGTGTTGAAATGGCACTACTCTGCACAAGTTACCTGAACTCAGCAGCTGGCATCACTTTCCACAGTATGTTAGTCTAACCGATAGCTGCTCGCGTTTAGTGTACATTTTTATTTCCCTTAAAAATATCGTTAAATTATGTTTTACAGGTGCATGCAATTCACTAAAGTCCCCCTCCACGCACGTCACTGTCTGGTGTTTGACCTTCACTGCGCAGAAGGTGTTTGTGCAGAGTTTCACACCAGAAGGCTGTTTTCACATTCACCTGCTGAAGAGGGAAACGTGTCTCTGTTATCACCTTAAATCTGAGTTTTAAACGTGCACACAGGAGCAGTGATGACATCACAACTAGTTTGAAATCCAACCGTGGGCCATTATGCAACTCAACTTGATGTGAAGCCTCCAGCGCACGTACACTGAGAGTGGACTTTTCTTTTCTTGGATCCTACTTTAAAACTTTTGAAAGGAACAATGTTAGCCTATTCATAGATTCTGGATTTTTTAACGAGGGAGAATGTGTAGATTTTGAACTAGGTAACTGACATATTTTTGTAAAACAATCTGACATATTTTATTATTCAAACCAGAGTATAGAGTAATAGAGAGAGAGAATAGAGAGAGTAGTAAATAAGGTTGAAAAAGGTTGAAAAAATCAGTGTGGGCCAGATATAGATATAGGCCTGGAAAGATTTTACAACACAATAAAATGTGTTATTTCTCAGTTATTAGTCATCACTTCCTGTCTCTCTTTTTTTGTGGGGGGGGGGGTCTGTGCCGTACAGCAGAAACAGCTGGCCTTTCCAGACTCTACTCTCCTGATTATTTTGCCCTGCGTAGCGTTCATGTGCAGAGTATTCACAATATGCTCGGCTAAAGTATTAGCTGGTGGCAGCGCTGACCTTTATCAAGCACACTTAGTCGCTGAGTGATCCTGCAAGCCTTTCGTCATTAACTAAGTTCAACACACAGAGATGATTTGTGTGTATGTATCAGTGCAGCTACACAGAGGCCTGCTTCCTCGCTGAGGTTTTCAGTGGCATCTGCTGGGTTTTTGCTCAGTGTCGTGCTAATTGGGTTCACGGCATAGCAACCAGAAAATAGGCAGGACTGCTGTCGCTCCATGTTGCAAGATATTTCAGTTTCATATCCTGCATGAAGTTCTCATTTCTTTCAGAAAGGCATTCCAATTTGTGGGGCCTATTCATGCACTAAACCAGGACATAAAGAGCCTGAGATCTGTCATTAAAATCCACATTTATTGCCTCCATTTCATATAGAACATATGGCTGTCTCTACACTGCGTTTTTATCTTCTAGACAGTACAAGACCACATTCTGCTTTAGTAAGCACAAATGAATATATTGCAGAGCAGATGTTAACGGTGTAGCATGAAGACACGGCTTGATTTTGTCCACCAGCAGTGAGAGCAATTATCTCCTTCTGAAAGGAGACCCTGAGAAAGAACAGCATCGCCGAAGTCCACTCAGTGTGAGCTCGCAGTGCTTACATCAGTATTATTCAACGTAAATTCCTTACAAAAATGTTGATTGTAGAAAACAAAATAACCCACAGAAGAAGTTTCTAAAGTCACAAATAGACACACAATTCAGCAGTATATTGTGCAATCACAGCGAAGGAACACCTCTCCAGCCATGAAGTAATAATGCTGTATTATCTGATGTAGTCATCTCATATCTCTCTGCTCTACGAGACAGTTCATGCATCCCTTTATCTTCCACAGGAAGACATTAAGAGCAGGATGTCCACTGACTCGAGCTGAGACACTCATCTGTCCAAGTGCCATCCTTGTAGAAAAAGTGGAGGGGGTTATATACTGCAAACATGATGCTATCTTTGCACTGATAACAGCGGGTGACGGCAGCGGAGATAAAGACATCATTATGATGATCACATAGTACCTAAACAGAGTGTATTTTTATCATAAAAACAAAAGATGCAGTAACTTTTTAAAGCCACTTTAATTAAAAAACGCTTCATGTGAACTTTTAGGCAAATGTCTCTCTGGTGACAAGGCATCAGTGTCAAAGAGGGAAGCAGGTTTGAACTTTGCAGCTAATGTGAACAGTCCTTTGAGCCTTATTAGTCAAAAGGGCAGGAACGTGGTCTTTAATTCCTCCGCAGCGTTACCTTCAGGGAGATTCTGGTTGAGGCATGTGCTGTGAGGATGACTGTGGCCACAGAAAAAAAGTGTTTTTTGTTTTCTCAAATTACAATAAATTTGCAAGTGACAGCCATCTTTGTGTTGAAATGTATGGTCATAGTGTCATTATGTGTACAAGATAACAGGTAAATTCTTCCTGGGAATGTCCTGGTGAGTCTACCTTCGGCTTTGTTGCCCATGGTTTACAGTAACAATGGAGATAGACAGAGACAAAGCAATAAATCCCTAAATAATTATTTTATTTCTTTAACACAAAATATGATAAAGACTCAGTTGTGAGTTCCCTGACGGTCGTTCAAATGGGCTCGTGTACTTGACAATGTACTTGACAGCAGCACTTTTAAATTTAATTTATCCCTGAACAAAACACCAAACATTTTATTGTAAACCAAGGAGTTTGGTGGCATGGCAGCCAGAGATCCCTTCATATATCCATCAATTTGAAAATGTGAAAAGTAAACCCTTTAAAAAATACCCCTATTAATAAACAAATTAAGTAGAATCTTTGCCTTTATTTGCCCATTCATTTGAAATATTTGACAAACTTTGGTCTGCGTTAGGTCTGAAATACTAGGTTTGTCCCATATTTGCGGTGAATTGATGGAGGTTGCCTAACATACTAAGACGTTTTTAATGTTTTTTTGCAAGGAAGAATGTTTTCAAGTCCCTTAAAATGTACAAACTAATATTACAGGTAACCCTTAATTTATACCTTAAAATGACATAAATCTATCAAATAAACTGCAAAATCAGGCTTGGCCTCAAATTGGGATTAATTAATGTATAAACAAATGGATTAAAACACATTTGAGTATTTTTTGTATGGATTGTCTGCACAATTTAAGATGTTAAAACCCCATTGCTGAAGATGTAGCCTACCTTAACTGAACAATGAAGGTCCTTTTTAGGTTTACATTAAGGGTCGGCTTTTGGTCAGACCCTTAACATGTTCAGAAAGGCCCAGCTAATTCATTAAAATACTGCAATCCATTAATGTATCCATTAATTATCCAATTGTCATGCTACAAAAGTATTAAAGTGTAAATGTATGTAATGTTAATGTAAGTTTCATATTTGACAAATTAATCAGGTTATATTTTCTGATTGACTTAATTATATTATTATTATTATTGTTATTATTATTATATATGAGGTCAGGCCTAACAACAATCTTTTGTATTGACATCACGAAGGTGCTTGCAGATTTTGCACCTTCTATTTCTATTTAGGCATTTAGCAGACGCTTTTATCCGAAGCGACTTAAAGTGAGGGGTCGATTGGTTGATAAGCACACAGCTGTACCTCTCAGCCACACCTCCACCTTCAAACAACGGGAGCTCGGACACTCATTGAAATACTTTGAAATTCAAAAAATCAAACAGTAGGCTGTTATTGGAGAGCATAACAATACTTTATTTCTTTTGTAACATGTTTCAAAATGTTTCATTTTCCTGTAGAAAATCAAGGCCAATGAAGTTACCATATCGGATTACTCGCCCATCAGTGGTGAAACAAATACCAATACTTATTTATATAAGAAATACAAGAAAAACACGATAAGGTGAAAGAAACATGTGTTTTACAACATTTAAACATCACATCAGAACATAACAACAGTGCTGATATAGGCACCTGTGTGTGTGTGTGTGTGTGTGTGTGTGTGAGGGTTCAAAGAACACAACAAGTGTCTGTCTGTCTGTCTCGGCCACTGTCAGTCTTGTCTGATACAGGCGCCTCACACATGCCCTCTTTAGGCATTAGACTTCTTCGTGGTACTTGACAAAGCAGTTGGGCTTTGTTCATGCAGAGGTGCACCCTGCAGACCCTGCGGACCACACTCACGGAGACAGGGCTGGGCGTGATATCTAACGTGCGGAAGTTACCAAAAGTAGTTCCTTGCCCGATATGTCGTTTTCAGCCAAATGTATCCACAATGTTGCTTGTTGACCTGGAGGTAAGAGGTAAATATGCCTATAGTGTTTGTTTCACTACAGCCACATAACTCACACGTAACATTATGTTTCTCAAATCATGAGCCAGCAAATGGCCGCTGGTGGGTGTTGCTTGTCGACTAAGTTTCTGTTCTCTGTAAAAACAACTTTAGTGAAAGTGAAAGTGAAACAGACGAAGACTTCCATACATACTGACGTACAACAGATGAGGACTGTGTCAGCGCTGCGTTGGGTCGGTAGAAACATGATTGTGATATCCTGGTTCATCTATAAACGGCTTTATCCTTTTCTTCCGTGGTTATGGCGCCAACTATCCATCCGGTTGCGTTGTATTACAGCTTACATTCGTCCAATAGTCGGATATACATTTGCAGCGATAGGCTGGCGTCGGGATCACGGAGGCCGAGATGACGCTGAAATAATCGACGAAGACAAATTCACTGTGGCAACTTCCCCAGCGGAGCATGTCTGTGGGGGTCAACATGAGGCTGTCGCTGGGGAGAGGGCCGCAGAGCACGCGTGCAAGCGGCCACGGTGTGAAGATGATGGTGATGAAGATGAAGATGATGGTGATGAAGATGATGGTGATGAAGATGAAGATGATGGTGATGAAGATGATGGTGATGAAGATGAAGATGATGGTGATGAGACCACTGATGAGTTGTACTGTTGCTATGATTCAACCTGGGAGGCCGAGGGGCATCAGCAGGACACATCCAAGAGCACCAGGCGGACTGCAGCGTCCAAACATGTGAGTGAACTGCATCTACAGCTGGGGCATGGCTTACTGTACACCCGGTCTCACTTGGGCCTGCATGAATGATACTCTGTTTTTAGATTTTAGGTTAGCCTTTTGCTGATCTAATAGTGATTTTATTATAACATAATCTCCTCAATCTCATGTGGGGAATTACTTGACTGCAATTTTGTGACACTTTTTTGCAAGGGTTACTTGGCAAAATTGACTGTAATGTTACTATAACCACTGACACCTTGAGTTTAAACTGACCCGCATTCGTTTTCTGTGTACCAGTACAAGTTTGGCAGATTTGAAAATGCAGCAAGAGACATGCAGAATTACAGGCATGACTACCCTGTAAGTTACACACACACACACATAGCCTACACACTGCAAACATAGACTCTCCCATGTTCAAGCACAAGCCATGTACACATTCTTTCATGTCCCCACAGTCCCAGACCAGGCTGCAACGCTGGAAGAAGCCAGGATCTGTAAGTACACACGATGCCTGTGTTTATGTGACTTATTATATGACTTGGTTATTACATAATATGAAATATAAATAAATGTCTAAGTCTGTCTAAATCTATGTGTAAATCTGTTGAGTAGGATGACACACCTAATTTGAAGTTCTACACTGGATTGACGCACACTTTACCAGACGGTAGGCATATAATTACAAGCACACTGTATGAAGTACAATTGACATAAATGAAACAAGTTGTGATTTAATTTGTCAAATCAGTGCAACTGCAGTGTAAATCAGAATCAGAAAAACACCTTTTTAATCAAAAATAAGGACCAATTCATTGGTCCCCGACCTTTTTGGCCTTTGTGTGCCCTTAAAAGAAAGTAATGTCTACATTTCACCCCTCATCACAGTTTTGCTGTCTATGAGTCCGTTAGCAGCTTGACCAAAGAGTCATTTCATTTGACTAACTTTTAGAGGCCTGAACCGAAGTGACTACAGAAACGTGTGAAAAAACCAACATCACTTTGCACAAGAGAAAAATCTGGTCCAACCACGAGGCTGGGAGCCATTGGATTCATCTTAATCTATTTAACTATCTTAACATCTGTTGACAACTTGATTTACTTGTTATCAGGTGTCTTAATCGACGATTTCCACAATAATTGGTTTGGACAGTATGACGCACTGGAGTATGTACACACCTATATTCAGTGGTAAGCTATTCTATAATCACCGATGTAATGTAAAATGATCAGCTCCTGTTTCTACAATTTGTAATAATGTTTTTCACTCAAAGGTTGTTCCCACTGCAAGAACCAGGGATGAACAACGAGGCCACTCCTTTGACAAAAGAAGAAATTAAGGTAATCCGCTTAAAGCTACAAAGTTAACATTTTAAAAGTAAGTGCCTCACATCAGTCTGACAGAAGTTCTGCATTTGCTTCAGGAGTTTCTTCAAAACAGCACTGCAAAGGAAAACCTGTTGAAGTCCTACAAGCTCATGTTGGACTTCTATGGTATCAAGCTGTGTAATGAGCAAACCGGAGAAGTCCAGAGAGCATCAAACTGGAGAGAGAGATTCGACAACCTTAACAAGTGATGTCTGAATTATAATCTAACACATTGTTCAGTAAAAATAACAAGACCCTTGTCTAGAAAGTAATCTCTTTTGTTTTGTTGACAGTCACACTCATAACAGCCTACGCATCACCCGCATCCTGAAGTGCCTGGGAACTCTGGGCTACCCCCACTACCAAGCCCCCCTGGTCAAGTTCTTCCTGGAGGAGACTCTCGTCAACAGACAACTCCCAAATGTTAAAGACAGTGTTCTCAACTACTTTGTGTTTTCCGTCCTCAATGTGAGAGACCGCAGACATCTCATTAAGTTTGCCTACTTGAACTATGATTGTAAAGATGACTTTGTGTGGTGCCCAAAGAAAATTCAGATGACATGGTCAAGAGCTGCCAGAGAAGGGAATTAATTGAGTATTTGAGTGTGGACAATGAGGATGAAGCCAAAGACGAGGGAGATGAAGCTGCTAAAGTAGAATGTCACAGTTCCACTAATCCATACCACAGACAAATTCATTGCTACATACTAATTATCATAGATCATTATCAGTCATTTAAAATACCAATTAAACTTCAGTAACAGACATAGTTTTTTTTTTGGAGGTGTTTCACCAGCCACAATTTAATGTGCATCAACAGCACACTCAAAAATGGGCCTTACTTAGTATGCATGTTGTCTTGTTTGACAATGTTACTCATGTGACCCTGAAAACCTGATGTTTGATAACTGTTGCCATTGAGCAGTTGTGATACATTTGCCTTCACCAGCAGTTGGCAGGGCAGGCGATCACAAAGTGTAAACAAGAGCAATAAGGAGCTCATGCAAGTCTGCCAAATTAATGCAGATAACATTTCCAGCCCTAGATTGTCACAGAGGGTCAAAGCAGCAAAGGCACAGTGATGAATTATCCAGTGATGTAGAGGCAGATACACTCTCTCACAATCTTTGTTGTATTTTCCTTTTCAGTATGTTTACATCCTATTGTTTTATACCTAAAAAAAGAAGATTCTTCCATCAGCTCTGTGTTTGGGAGTTGCATTACTGCCTAACTGCAGTAAAGGGACCAAATGTTTAAAAATGTAACAATGTTTTTTTCCCTTTTTGAATCACCTATTAATCCAGTTGATCGTGCATTACTAAAGGTCGACATTGTTATGGCACAACACTTATGAAGCTAAGTTTTTGATTATTTTCAGAAATTAAAAAACAACTGATATAAAGAATATCTCATCTCCATTTTTTTGTTGCATCTGCCAGATGTAAAGACATATACATCTCCTGGGGTTACATTATGTGCACAACATTTGGTATGATAAGACCACATTTGTGCTAGCTTCTACATATTTTGGAGGTACTGTAACAGCCTTACACCTGGCATTTTAACTGGCTGTGATGTGACTCCTTTTCACTCAGAATTACTGAACTGCAATATGAAAGCTAAGCAGTTTCCCATTACTTTGGGACCAAGGCTTAATTCATATTAAACACAAAAAATATGTATTTACAACAGGGACAAACACACTTGTCATCAAACAGGTTTAATTGGTTGAACTGACAAAATCAGGACACTTCATTAACAACCATTGATGGGGTGTATACTGTAGATAGTTGGAGCCTTTAAGTTCAAAGCTGTTGGACATATAAACACACATTTGTGTGTAAACACAACAGTGTTGCCCTAACTTTCACATTATCCTTCTCAGATATATGGCTTTTATTTTCTCTACTTAGAAAAGCATGATTAAAAACATCAGTATATACACAAATACATTCATATTTACATATTGCAAATGGTGTTAATCCGTTACATCATTTTCATAAAAAATGCTTTGACAGGAGAAAGGTACATGTAATAGGACTCAGTAGCCTAATTAATACATCTTGTACACAAGCAACTTAGATAACCTTTAGTTTTGTTTTTCAAATGCGATAAAACAAACTTAGTGACAAAAAGAACACAAACATTGTCAAACTTTTTCTAGTAGGAACACAAGTGGAAATTGAACAAAATACTGCTCATCTACATTTACCGTGATGATTTCAACTGGTGAAAGATTTAAGTGTCCATCAAAACCATAACGTAGTGTCCATATAACAGAGACTAGGACATGTTCTTGTCATTTTGTGCAGTTTTATCACTCTCCTTGGGTGTATCGTGTTTACTGTCCTTTTTCTCCACTCTCTTTTCCCTGCTTCTGCTCCTGTCCCTACGATCCCGGTCTTTGTCCCGGTCTTTGTCCCGGTCTTTGTCCCTCTCCCGCTCCCTGTCTCTACCCCGGTCTTTCCCACGGTCTCTGTCCCTGTCGCGCTCCCTGCTTCGGGATCTGTCCCGTCTCTTGTCTCGCTCTCGCTCACGGTCGCGTTCTCGCTCACGGTTTCTCCCTCTGTCGCGGTCGTGGTCCCTCTTGTCAGAATCCCTGGCTCTGTCTCTCTCCCTGTCTCTCTCCCGGTCTCTCCTCTTGTCTGTGTCTTGATCCCTGTGTCGCTCTCCCTCAGTCTCTCTGTGCTTCTCGCCCTCCCTTCCTCTGCTGCGGTCTCTTTCTCGGCTACGCTCCCGATCACGGTCCCTTTCTCTGCCTCTATCCCACTCTCGCTCTCTGCTCCACCGCTTGCCCTGGCCCCGGTCCCATGACGGCCTGCCAGCGTGGGAGACTTCCCGCTCTCTTTCCCTCCGGCGGTCCTCAGACAGCTCCTTTGGTCTTTCTTCAGAGGGTTGTGAGGGACCAGGGGCAGGTTCTCTGTGCCCTCCTTCGAAGCGACTGAAGCGATCTCCGCCGTGGGGTTCCAAGTCCTCTCGGTTGGTGCTGCTCCTCCTCCTCATTTCAGGAGAGTGGCGGTGCCAGTGCAGATCTGGACTGTGAGCTCCCATGCGACTTGGAGGGCCTATGGGAGCCTCTGGAGGAGTTGGCAGAAGCGGCCCGCTGTGCCGAATAGGTCTAGCCTCATCAGAGTGCCTGTCAAAGCGGTACCGCTCTGATCCTCCGAAACGCTGAGATGGATGGGGTCTATTCTCATGAGGGTGAGGACCTCTGGGCTCATCAAAAGATCCTCGATGTGGTGGTGAGGAGTGTGGTCTGGAGCTCCCATACTGGTTATGTGGACTGAAGTGCTGTCCGCTCATCTCTCCACTGGAAGGTGGGCCTCTTCTGTCCTCATACTGGTTAGGTGGAGGTCCCCGGTATGCTGGACCTGGCAGAGGACCCTGATTGTCTTTAAAAACATGGAGAGGGTTTGGGTTCTGGTCCACATTTAGCTTAAAAGAGTTGTCTTTGTTATACTGTTCTGCAGGGCCTCTAGGTTGGTCTACCATTGGGGGTTGAGCCCCACGGTCTCTGTACTGAGATGGCGGGGGACCCCTGGACCCTGGGAAGTGGGACGGAAGAGGAAGTCTGTTATCAAAGTGACTGGGAGGTGGCCCTGTGAAAGGTGGAGGAGGGCCTCTGTTTGCAGGAAAATTAAATGGTGGTGGTGGTGGTGGAGGACCAGGGAATCTTGGTGGAGGTAAACTGTTCTGTCCATCAAAAGCAATAGGTGGGGGAATGCCTAGAGGGAGGCCTTGCTGTCCAATGTGCTGAGGGGGAATGGAGGGATCAAACATTTGAGGACCAGGGCCTCTCTGGGCCACTGGAGGGAATGGTAGTGGTGGTCCTCTGGGTGGCATGATATTCTGAGGAAGTGGTCCAGGAGGAGGCTGCTGCTGCTGCTGCTGCTGCGATGGCTGGGGGCCTGGCCACTGGTTCTGATATGGAGGGTATGCAGCCGAAAGCGGACCATATTGCTGGCTGCTGTCACCCTGCATGGGGGGAGGACCACGTACAAGCGGAGGAACATGAATGGGTGGAGGGAGTCCCTGCATAGGAAGGGGGACTGACATTGGAGGAAGACCCTGCATGGGTGGTGGCATAGACATCGGCGGAGGCCTCATTATCAGGTTTTGTCCCTGAACTGAATGGGGCGGGGGGAAGTTGGATGGTAGGGGAATGTCAGCTGAAGGTCTGTACTCGCTGTCAAAGCCTGATGCTGACATGTGATGCGGCATGTGATGGGACAGAGTGTCAACCATTGTTGTGCTCTGAGTGAGTACTGGGATTGTTGAAGTTATTGTGGAGGCGTCTGCAGGCTCGTTATAATAACTTGTGGTTGGTGTATCTTGGCTATTCTCCTCATACTCTGAGTCCTCACCAGCTTTTAAAATACTGGCAGCATTTGGCCAAATACTGTACTTATCCATCTCCGTTTCTACCTTCATTGGCTCAGCTTCCTCAGTTTTCACCTCTTTCTCATCCATGTAGTTGACCTCCATATCAGGTTCCACCTCCTCTCCTAATAATGGAATTGACACCTCCGCCTTGGCCGACTCCATGAAGGGTAGTATCTCGCTTTTCACTTCCTCTTGAGGCAGTGGTGTCTCTGGGCCTTGCGAGGAGTCTGGGAGTTCAGCTGCATTAGAAGGCTGAGGCTCCTGAACCACAGTTGAAGGAGTAGAATCCACCAACAGAGCAGATGTGTCCTCTTTCTCTTTAGGTTCATTGGTCGGTTTGCTGCCGGCCGCAGCCTGGCGAGGATCCCTGCTCTGTCTGGGATCTCTCCTCTGGTTGATCAATGGAGCAACCGATGAAGATTTCACTAGTTCCTCAACCTTTTTGCCAAGTTGCAGTAGCTGAGTATTTGCCAAAAGGGATTTGGTAGATTGAGTTAAGAGTGTGTCTGGAAGTGTCAATGAGGCACCAGGTGTCCCTGTGGATGACGTTTGCTCTTCCTCCGGTTTCTGGAATGTCTGGTCCCCAATCTGTTTAAGGCTCTCCAATATCTTTTGTGGATCATTTACAGATTCAGTTATAGCCTTAGCTTGAACTGGTACTAAAGTTTTCACATCTTCAAAAATTGAGTCATCCTCTGGGTCATACGCCACATCATCACCCTCATTTGCAACCACCTCAGGCTGCTTAGAGATTTCAGGTTTGCTTTCTATCCCAACAGGCTTCTTAGGCACAGTGTAGCCCCTACTGGGATCATACTCTTCTTCGGGATCATAGGGTCGGTCATCTTCGTCCTCCTCAATCTGTTTCTCTTTAGAAATCTGTGCAAACCGCTGCACAATGGGGTCCAGCATTGTAGTGGGAGGAATGGAGAGTTCTCCACCCAGTTCAGACGGAGAGTTGGAAGCTTCTGAGTCGTGCTTTTTCTTCCCAAAAAGAGTGTTGAGGATGGTCTGAAGAGGAGTGGCAGTTGCTGCAGAGGAAGCAACAGAGCTGGAGGAGGATGGAGAGTCCTTGCCAGTGGTAGTGGATGTGGCTGGAGCTTTGACAGAGGACAAGAAGGAAAGGACTGAAGAGGTCACAGTGCTGCTTGAAGTCTCAGAGGGGCTGCGTGGAGGTGTCCCTGGAGGAGTTGTGCTGAATGGGATTTCAAAACTCTGTCGTGAGCTTCTTTCTGCTCTGACTGAAGGAGATGGCTTTGGAAGGCCATTGTCATCTGCATCTTTGGTTTGCATCTTGGACCGTTTTTCCTCAGTTTCCAATGGAGCACCAGCTCGCTTCCTGTCTTTCTGGCAGATCAGCAGCCCCAAGAGGAGGTTGGGGCGGGCTGGTTCAAGACCTACAAAATGGACAAAGCAAGAAATTTAGAACAACTTTGTATGTGAACTAAGACAATTTCACAAAATAGACTGCTATTCTTTCCACATAATTTCTAAAACAAAAACTTTGATTGAGCAATTATGGCACATACAACAGACACAAAACTCTGTTGAAATGAGAGCCTAGAAAAAAATTGTCACAATACATAAACTACAGAAAGAACCAGTAATACAAAAGGCTTGAACAGCTACAAAAACAAAGTTCTCAAATTCAAAGTGTATGCTTTCATACAATAAATGACAATGGAAGCAATAAGACTTGTTTCTTTGTCCACAGTTTAGTAATATTTCAGTAGTCATTGCTCTTGGTGAATTAAAAAAGAAAAAGTAAAAAGCCATTACACACAGGTGCCAGCTGTTTATCAGTAGGTTTGAGTTGGTTATTATAGTGATCTGTGGATGTACTGCCAAATATAACCAAGAAACAAACAAACAAGTAAAAACTCTCTAAATCATCCCTAGACTGCACCTGTAAATTGTCATATCACAGTTGCAAGAAAGACTGCAACAGATGGTAAACTATAATATTTTTCTGGATAATCCAGTCAATTGCATGAATTTGTTACTATTGAAATTTGATTTTGGATTATCATCATACAGGTCACAAATTTAAGATGTCTGCTTTTATTTTTCTACTCATTTAATAAAAGAAAGATCTCATGTATCTAATATTCTCTTTCTGCGGCACATTATGCAGGAGTAGATCTACTGATATTTGATATCTTTCAAGATGGACAACCTTTTAATTTACCACAGCTGCATTAGCCATCTGGATACAGTTACCTGTGTTACCAATTACTGGTTGCAAAGTTTAGATCATGTACAGATTCATCATTTAGGAGGAAATGTAAAACCATTTATGGTTTATTCCAGCGCTTCACTACATTACCCTTTGAACATCAGCATGGTATAAAATTATTTGACAAATTAACATGCAGCAATTTATTGCTTACACAGTTATTGGAATTATGTTTATGTAAGAGCCAAGTCTTAAGAAACAACAGGCTGAGACTGGGCTCAAATGGCACCAACCTGCGATGCAAACTTCCTTTATTAGAAATGTGTGATACAAAGTCAAATACACAGCAGAGAACACAGCCGCTGGTATATGCACAGAGGTGTTTTCAGGGGGAGACTCAAGGACTGTGAGTGCCCCCTACTGTACAAACCTATGAATCAAACAAGCTCTCATTTCAACTGAGTCCAAAAGCAAGATGACACTAAATATACTCACCACATGTATGAAGACAACACAGTTTAAAAACAAAAACATACATTAATGAGACCACAAGAGTATATTTGTGTATCCCTGTAAATGCTTACCTGGCCCATCAAACGGTAAGAGTTTGGAGGGTAATGGGTCCTTTGAGCCCAGTGGGATGAGATAGAGGTCTTTGATACGTCGGTTGTTGTTAGCCACCACACCAAATCGTTTCCTGCTGCTAAAGTAGGAGAAGAGAGAGACATATGCCACCTCCTCTTCCTCTGTGGCTGGGTGGAAACGGATCAGACAAAGTTCCTGCAAACACAAAAAGAGCAAAAACAGTATTTAAGTGATGCAAGGCCTTTCAATAAAGATGTTAAGCACTTACGACAAGTTAATTTTACTCCAAACAAACCTTTGAGAGCGAAGTTTTCAGTTTCCCGACATAATCCCACACTGTATTTGGAGATATCCGTCCTCCAACATGAATGGTGTCTGGCAAATCCTGCACAACAGTGACAACACTAAGTATGATGTTTTTTCTAAGACGAGTTTGAAATTAAGTATGAGCCAAATAACCAGGCAAAATTGCTAACCTCCTTCAGGTGTTCAAAGGATCCTGACACCAGATAAGCCTTGGTCACAAACTTAGCCACCGACTGCATGTTGATAAATCCTTTCCAAATCTTCTCTTGACCATGGAGAAAGATTGCGGTCTCACCCTCAGGAGGAGGCTCAGATGTACTGAAAAACCAAAGTCTTGCTTTTAGAGAAAAGCCAAAACCCAAGTCTCAAGCCTGTACACAGTTTATCACACACAGGACGTTTCTTAAGGAACAGAACAATGACGCTGGCACATAATACTCTACTTTAGCATTACCAATCCTGTTGAAAAATTTAATTTTACATATTCTGTATATTCTCATGCAATTTTAGCACACAATATACAAAATATTTTGCTAACAAATATTAGCACACTACAAAGCTCATTTATATAACCGTGATGAGATTGAGTACCTTGTTTTCGCTGGTTTGGACACGGCCACTGAAGGTGGTGGTGCTGGGGGCATTGGCAGTGGTGCTTTGGGTCCGGCCTCCACTGGAGCACTAACAGAAGCTGGGAGTGGATCTGCTGAGTTGTTTGTGGGTTTTTCTGGAGTAGTGTAGGTGACAGTCACACCAGAGCTGTGCCTGGCCATACGTGGGTCTCTGCGGGTGATGCTGACAGAGGACACGGTGGGGGCGACTGGTGCAAGGGCCGGAGCTGGAGGTGCCTCCTGATAAAGCTGTGACTGTGATTCTTTGACAGTTGGCTCCGTGTTAGATTGGTAGGAGGGAGGGGTTAGGTGTTGGTAGGTTAAGGGGTCTTGGTGCTGGTAAGCTGTGGGGACCTGTGGTTGGCCGATAGGAGACACATCCCCTGCCCTGGATGAATGCATCTCTTGTCTTGATGGCTTCGTTTCAGGCTTCTTGGTCAGTTTGGCTTTCTTAGCTGAAGGCTCATCTTCTGTTTTCTGACCTAATGAAATTAAATTAAATTAAATTAAATTAAATATGAACTCATAAACAGCAGATCTCTGTCATCTAAAACTGGACTAGTAAACAATCTAATATCAGATTAAAATATTGATTTATTCTGTTTTACTGAAATCTGGCTGTGTCATGATGAATACGTTAGCCTAAATCCACTCTCCGACATCACATTAATACTCACATCCCTCAAGGCACAGGTCATCTTCAATTTGAGCCTATTAATCAATCCTAAGCCTAAAATAAATTATAACTCATTTGAAAGCCTTGTTCTTAGTCTTTCACATGCAACCGCAGTTAAGAATCAGACTGCATTATAGCACAGAGACAGCACTGGTGAAAGTTACAAATGACCTTCTAATTGCATCAGACAAAGGACTTGTCTCTGTATTTGTCCTATTAGATCTTAGTGCCGCATTCAATACAATTGACCATCACATTCTACTACAGAGACCAGAACATTTAATTGGCATTAAAGGCACCACACTAAGCTGGTATAAATCCTATTTATCAGATCGATATCAGTTTGTACACGTTACTGATGAATCCTCTATGCATGCCAAAACGAATCGTGGAGTTCCACAAGGTTCTGTGCTTGGACCAATTCTATTCACCTTATAGATGCTTCCTTTAGGCAAAATTATTAGGAAGCACTCTATACATTTATTGTTATGCAGATAATACCCAATTATATTTATCGATCAAGCCAGATGAAACCAATCAATTAACTAAACTTAAGCATGCCTCACGGACATAAAAACATGGATGACCTGCAATTTTTGATATTGTAAGTTATTGTACTTGGCCCCAAAAACCTCAGACACACATTATCTAAAGATATTGTTTTTCTAAATGGCATTGCCCTGGCCTCTAGCGACACCGTAAAGGAATCTTGGAGTTATCTTTGATCAGGATATGTTTTTTTAACTCCCACATAAAACAAACTTCAAGGACTGCCTTTTTTCCTTTACGTCACATTGCAAAAATCAGGCACGTCCTGTCTCAAAAAGATGCAGTAAAACTAGTCCATGCATTTGTTATGCCATTAAGTCCCTTAAGACTCTTCAGTTGATCCAAAATGCAGCAGCACGTTTATCAACAAGAACCAGGAAGGGAGATCATATTTCTCCAGTATTAGCTTCTCTACACTGGCTCCCTGTAAAATCCAGAACAGAATTTAAAATCCTTCTCCTCACATTCAAAGCGCTCAATGGTCAGGCATCATCATATCTCAAAGAGCTCATAGTACCTTATCACCCTACTAGAGCACTGCGCTCTCAGAATGCAGGGTTCCTTGTGGTTCCTAGAGTCTCTAAAAGTAGAATGGGAGCT
>JAVQJD010017920.1:0-23124 GCA_036023655.1 Nannoperca australis | reverse complement strand
TATTGTATTAGATGAGACCAGCATGGGGAAAGATGTTTTTTAACAATCCGTGATGGTTTTATTGACTGGGATTGTGGTTCACTTGTATTGGTACAGCCTGAAGTAACCAATAAAACACTACATTTTCCAGGTAGATTTACAATTGAAAGTTGGAGAACGAGGGAAAGGTAATTTTTAGGCATTTTATTTTGAAATAATCAAACACAGGTTTTTAATAATCATTGCCACCATAGTAGAAACTAATCCCAGACTGGTTGTTCCAGTTTCACCCTGTAGAATCCTGTAGACTATTTGATATCAGAAAAGTCATGTCTCTGTAAGTGTTATTAACACTTATATACAGTGCCAGTCAAAAGTTTGGACACACTTTCCCATTCCAGTGTGTCCAAACTTTTGACTGGTACTGTATATAAGTGTTAATAACACGTCTAAACTGATTTTCAGAGCTGCAACAAGTTGCTCATCAGAAACTGCTAAATACTCCTGTGTTTCAGGGCTTTTAACCACATGCTTGGCAGCTTTAAGGGAGGGGACAGGGTATTAGCATAGTTGCTCTTTGTACAAAATACTGGCTTAATCAGCTTATTAACTGTTGAAGCACTTGTAATGATGCTCAAAGTACACTAATATCTTCTTATGTTGTTTTTCTTTCAGATTTACTTCTATGCATCATATGTATTCAAAGAGGCTGAAATTTCTGATGATAAAATCCAATATATCACAATTGGCACTGGTACATGTGAATTTACAGCCTGTATAATCTGTGTAAGTGTCTGTCATTAAAGCACATGTTATGTAACCAACTAGAGGCAAAGGGAGAGTGTTGTTTGCATTCCTCTTAATGAGGTATGCAAACAACACAGACTAAAAATGAAGAACTGTATGTACTGTACATACAATAGGTTTTACATTTAATTTCACAGTTGAGATCACATATGATGATTACACTAACACGATATGAACACCTTACAGTAAGACATACAAGAAAGTAACAGATCTGGAACTAACTGCAAACAAGTAGCTCCTGGCACTTGAGTAGTTGAAAAGAAGATGTTATGTTGAAGGTATAGTCATTTTGAGAAATACAGTTATTCGCTTTCTTGCCTGTTTGTACAGTAAATATGAAGCTACAGCTAGCAGTGCGTTAGATTAGCTTAGCACAAAGCCTAGCCTAGCCTAGCTCTGTCCAATGATAAGAGAGCTAGCTATATAACAGTAAGGCAGCATGTGCTGTAAATATAATTTATATATATATATATATATATATATATATTAAAAGAATTGAGTCTGACATATATATTTTTATTTTTTTCAGAACCTGCTGATAGAGCGCATAGGTCGGAGGTTCATGCTGATGGGAGGGTTCATCTTCATGACCCTCTGGGCTGTTGTCTTCACAATTGCTCTGTTGCTTGAGGTATTAGAAATCACTTAGATAACCTACATGAAACAGTAAGGTTCCCTCTACTGAAACATTTCAGTGTGTCAGTCAGTCCACTAGGAGGCAGTCAACATTTAGAAAATATTTGACTTTTATGGGGAAACAAACATTACCCTATAATGTTGGGATTTTTAGAGATCACGATTTAAAGACTTTTAACAGATTTATGGTCAGTCTATGAAATCTGAAAGTGTCAGAGTGTTTGATCTGGTTTCTTCTTGCATGTGAATTGCCCACTGTGGACATTTGACTTTCCTCCCCACATGCAAACAGCCCTATATATCCTGGATGCCATACCTGAGCATGACCTGCATCTTCACCTACATCCTCAGCTTTGGCATGGGACCAGGTCAGTTGTTGGAGACTTTCTGTATTAGGTTTATTATGCCAGACAGACTCAGAAAATGCTTTAATGAAGGGAATCTTCTCTCTTTGATGCCATCAATATGGGCCAGTTAAACACTTTATTAAACTGTGCATGATGCATTTCAACAATACATCAATATCTCCAATACAGTTTAAATCATTTTCTCATCCACAGTCTTTACTGCCACAGTAAACTATTTTAATGCTAAATGTAACCCTAAAACATAAACTTGTTTAGGACCATTTCACATCCAAATGGACCGAGTTGCTCCCTGCACATCTCAACAGCTGTTTTCATTTGGATAAAACCTTAAACGTTTCAGTTGATTTACACTCAGCGCCAGTTTGTGCTGCTGTTGAACTTTTTGCATATAACACAGAGTAAAACCTCAGTACTATAAGGGAAATGTCAATGTAAATAGCTGTCAGGCTATAATAGCTAATGTTTATATTTATATATCTAAGGATGTGATGAAGCAAACTCTGCTCAATGTCTTTTATATGTCTTCTCAGCTGGAGTGACCGGCATTCTGCCCACAGAGATCTTCAATCAGACAGCTCGACCAGCGGCCTACATGATCGCTGGCTCCATGATGTGGCTCAACCTTTTCATCATAGGAATGATCTTCCCATTTCTAGTGGTCAGTGTGTCACTACACCATCCCAGCTGTCAGCGTCTGTCCATGAATCCATCCATCCAATCAACAAACATGCAGCGATAACAAACAACATTGCCTACATATAGAGTGGTTTGCTCTACAATTTTACCTACAATTTAAAACAGAGTACATACACCCATAATTTAATATGATTTAAGACAAAACTAAGGTACTGTTTACGTCTTACTGGTTTATGGCTGGGATTCTGACTGGTTATACCGCATACTGTTACCTGTCTCCATCTATATTACACTATATCTAATAACAGGCAAGAATGCTAAAAAATGATTTTATGGTAAATTAAATGTTTTAAATGAAACATAACATCTTTCAACCACCTGGCATTAGAAGGGTTTTTTATTTAATTTTCTCCAATTAATTAGGAGACTACAAGCAGGTTAAAAAGCAGCATAAACTTCTTTGAAATATTTCTGGCTTCTCAAGGCTATAGCACCTACCAGAGGTCACAGTCTCAAACTGAGGAAATAAGGGATGAAGAATGTTTGTCAGAATGCTCATGGTTTTATCCCTAACAATCAGTCATAGATATGGACTTTTGGAGTTGGTTAAGATTGATTTATATCGTGCCTTACATCAGTCTGATTGCTTTCCGCTGCCTTTCATTTACAGAGCGAGTTGAGTGAGTACTGCTTTGTGCCTTTCGGAGTCGTCTGCCTGTTGTCTGCGCTGTATATCGGCCTGTTTCTTCCTGAGACCAAGGGGAAGTCTCTGTCGGCCATCACAAGTGAATTCCACAAGCTCAACTTCAAAGGACAGGACAAAAAGTTTGCATCGCAAACTCACGCACAGTACCAACTGGGTGAAGTGTACCTTTCCACGTCCTTGTAGACAGACTTTTTCTCCTGGAACACATCCACCGTACACCTTACCTGATCTGCCTGAGCTGGAAGACGTCGTGCACTTTCTGGCAGGAATGGGGAAATGTTCACTTTCATATCACCAAGATCTACTGTAACTCCTTTATCTGGAGTGTGTTTTCCATGAAGATAATTTTAATTAATTATCTCTGACGTCTTCACATGTATACACTTGTGTTTTGCTGCTCTGTGTCACTGACTGATGTGAGACAAAAGTTACTGTATATTCAGTTAACTGTTTAAAGGTGTTTTTAAGTGAAGAATAAAACATTTCAGCCTAGCACATAAACAGTAATGCATTTTATTAAGAGAGGGAGAATCTTCCTACAGGCCTGGCATCCGGCTTACGTGATCTGTGGGACCATCAGCTGACTGAGCATGTTCCTTGTGGGGATGTTGTTTGGCTACATTGTGTTGAGGTACCTTCTGTGTATCATGTGTTACTTCAAATAATCCAAATACATTATAACTCTGTATATCAGCTAATTAATTTAACACAATCTGTTTTTATGTGCTCCCTTTCTCTGTCTTCATCTCTATCTCGGAGCTAATCAGCTGGCCCACTGGGAACACTCCTAGTGCTCCCAACAAGCAGGCTACCCCTCCCTGTTAAAGTGCAGTGGGGTCATGTGTGAGACTACCTACAGGTTTCATTCATACATTAATTTAACGTTAAGAGTTTTACACAGTGATTCATATTACCTGTAGGCCTACATGCTGGAATAGTAGCTGACAGATATGCCTTCAATGTACAAACATAGACTGTATCTAAAGATGGGCGACGCATCTCCACTTCCTCCTACTCTGCAAAAATGAAGCCAAAATATCCCAGATATCTTCTTGCACTGGTTACATCATTTGGAGCCAGGATCTGTGCAGTAATTATCCATATCACAGATGTCAATAATGATGCCACACCCCTTTTTGAACACTTGAACAAACATCAACATGATATAAAATGACAGAAACCATCTTTGGGGGAAATGTATTTGACTTGTATTTTAACTTTTCATTTTCATTTTTTAATTTCAGTTAACCATCGTGACAGAAGCATAGCGCCCCCTATTGTACCGGAGTAGCTGTAAAGTTATCTATGGTTATGGCCTGACATCTGACTGCCCACACTTCACCCCGACCCTCTCTGCTGTCCTGGATGATTGTTTCATTATGTACCACTAATAATAACAAGAGAAATGTTAGGTTTTTCAATTGCAATTTATTTGATGCTCATCTCTGTACCAACAAGAGAGATGAGACTCAATAACAGAGTACAAAAACAAATATCTATAGAAAAGTATGCTTATATTGAAATATGTCCAAAGACGGCATAACAAAACATGTAGCTCACATGTTTTAAGAGCAATCTTGTTGAGTACGATGATAAAATACCAGGTTAACATATTGTACATTTTCTTTGTGTGTTTTTATACAAAAGTGTCAATGCGAGTCACTCTGTACAATTCTTAACCTTTAGAAAAGAGGACCTTTTTTTAATCCACTGCTGTGCACAATCAGTATTTGGAAGGCACTTTGCAACAGACCAAAAGCAGAAAGGAAAACATTAAGGCCCAAATAATCCTTGAAAACATCTTTTACACTTGAGTACCAACGTGTGACAAATCATACATCCCAGTGAAGCCAAAAAAAAAAAAAAGACAATTATTTAATTACAGCATCTTCCGCTTGTTTTCAAATAACTGATAACAATTCAAACCCTTATAACCTTTTAAGGAGTAAATACTAGTGCAGAGCGGATCAAAAAAAAAAAAAAAATAAGGTCAAAGACATGAGTCGTGCAGCTGGCAGTGTGAGCGCTACCAGAGCAGAGCGACAGTACGTGAACAGTGAAACTAATACTGTCACCAACCAGTAATTGACATTCAGTCCCCAGCTCAGCCTACATGCCAGAACAAGCGGTTTACACTTTCAATCAAATGGCCATAACTTAACATCCCTCCACATGAAAGACAAGAAAAGAAATCTATATGTACAGGACCACCAATGACAAACACTGATCATATTGGTTGGTTCATATATATTTATATATATATATATATATATTTATAGAATGTGTATATGAATGGTATATACACTTGTTACAATCACAACATAACCATAAATAATATAGGAATGTACTGAATTTAACAGACTACATTACTCACAAATAATATATAAACCAAATGCAGGAAACACAGGTCAAACACAGAAACACACACACACACACACACTGCCAAGCCCCTTCACTGTTGGATGGGTTTGATTTGCATCATGATACAGGTTTTACAACACAAGAAAAAAAACACCAATCTATGCAAAACATGTTGTACCTCGTACCAATGTACGAGTTGAACGAGAGGTCGTTGAGATCCAAGATTTTATTTTGGGTGCTTATTATTTTCGTGTAGATCTCTTCTCACAAATGCCAGCAGTGTATTGTCGCCAATTTCCTGTAACTCTTGATTGACAGCGACTGCTTATGTTGTGTCTCAGTATAAACACAACCAAGTGTGTCATGATTTGCATTTTTGATGGATTTAAACAAAAAATGTAATTTTAATTACAGGGAATGATTTTCACACACAGTTTTTTCTAATCAATAACATCATGTCAAGTTTTTTTTTTTTTTTTTAAGATGTAGAACCCATTCATCATTGTAGAAAGGTTTCCATTACAGTGCACGTGGAGCAAGATTTCAAATCAAACAAAGCAAAGCAGAAAAGTGGGTGCGAGGCTCCCATAGCGTATTGATTTGAGGAACCGTTTGTTCTCGTCACAGGAATGTCTTGGATTCAACATTGTGGATTAAACACATTTTCACTGTAAGACACCCAGATGGACAGCTTGTCCCTTAACCTAGTGATCATTAGTGCAAACACAAGACATGTCGTTTACTAACAGCACGAGCAAATCTGACAGGAGGTGGGTGAGCAATACATGAAGTGCAGGTGATGAAGAGTAAGGAACACTGCAGAATTAAAGTGAGCTGAATTACGTAACTGTGAAAGTTGCATTACGTTTGGTCGGTCCGGAGGCCGGTGGAAGAGGGTGCGACTCCTTCTTCTAACCCCCTAGTTGTTACACAACACACACATATCTCCATTTAACATAATTTAGAGTGTACATTTCTCAAAAATTAGCAAAAAAACCAAACACTGTACACAAAACAGAGGTCATGAATAAGTTAATAAAATATAATCTACATTTCTTAAAATATATACTGAAAATATACCTGACCTTGGTCCCTGTGTAATGTACACAACTGATTTAATACCAAATAAACAAGACTTGGAATCCTTGTCTTGGGAGAGGTGGGGGGGGGGACAAAAATCATTCCTACCAAGCTCAAGGCATGTTTCAAGACAACGTTTACAGGTTAACTATAGCCACTTTTACAGGTAGATCACAATAATAATGGCTTTCCTCTCCTTACTTCTGCAGTGTTTTGTATGACTTATTCATTGTACAAATCATCAAATCAAAAAATGATTAAGGGCTTTTCACATCCAAATGAACTGCCACTAAATTCATTTAGGCTTCATTTAGAGCACATCCCTCCAACTCTGCTCTCTGGTTAAAGGCTTTATACACGATATTCGCTGCCACAAGATGTGGCACTTGAGCACCAGCATCTCAGACTAAAACAAATGGGCATGTTGGCCACACAAAAACAGCCGTTAAATCACCCTCCTGAAAGCCACCAGACTCCATTGACAAAATAACACGCTTTACCTCGCAGATCATAAAACACACTTCAAACTCGACAGAAACAAAATCAAACTCACCAAAACCGTCTATAAATAATTTACGAATAAATAGTAATAGTAAATATTCAACTTGAGCAAAAAATGTGTGCGTATTGCGGGGTTTTGCAGGGGTGGAGCAGAGAGACGGAGCCTTCTGGTGTTTGTTCCTTTGGAAGCTCCGGCTCTGCTCCTGACTCGCCTCACACCAGATTCTGCTCTGGGCCGGAGCCATTTAATGGCGGCAGGAGAGCCATTTTTAAAACATTTTGGGATCAAAAAAAAAAAATAAGTTTATCGCTCGCTTCTCAACCTGTCTGCAGCGGCAATCCGCGGAGGTGCCGGCCACTGTCACGTGTTATAATGTAGTTATTACAATTCCACAAGAAATAACAGAGAAGCTCGGAGCACAAACCAAACAGAGGGCGTGTGACTTCATTCTCTGATCAGGATGCTGTTTTAACGTTCAATATCTCATATATAGCTCCTTTAAGATTCATAACCACGTAGGTTAATTCAAAACTCCTCAAATGCTTTGTTCAAATAATGAAACAAAAATACAGGTTCTACCCACAGGACCCCATGCATTAAAAAAAGAATCTGAAAGCTGAGGTACTATTGGAGCTATTAGGAGGCATTTCCATTTTCTGACAGGTAGAGTGGCTGGCTTTCTGTTGTGAATTTGCAATGAATTTTTATACTTTAAATCTAATGAAGTTGGTGCAGGAATGAAGTCTACGATACACAAAGCACTATGGTGTGATTTTCTTCTGTGAGGTAGCTTAATTATTCATTTCTGTTTTAGCTGAAATTTCTATGGCACTTATGGTGCCAGATGAGCTTAGTGTGGATCAATAGTGCTGCAACAATTCAAATTTGAAGTTTTATCAATAGATGCTTTAAAAGTGCTTCCTAACTGTAATCCTCTCAAAAGTGATTTATTAAAAAGGTTCTTGACAGCTGTCAGTGCCGCTCAGTTGCCAGAAAACACACTCTCTGTATGAAGCCGAAGAAAATTGCTTATATAAAATCTGTCTTGAGATATGCCACGGGCTTGTTAGGAATGTTTCTTGGAATAATTACATTTCAAAGAAACCCTGCTATCAAAATTGAGGCCAATTTAAATCCTTGACCTTAAAAAAAAAACTAAATCCTTCTTTAAAAAATTGCAAACAGGAACAAAAATACTGAATTCACAGACAGACAATAAGTAAATTACTTGTTTTAAGGTTGCAGTAAATAATTCATCTCATGTCAAGAAACATTTGTGCAGCTAAGAAAGCTCAATAACACAAAAGCCTAAAACAAATGAAAGCATACCAAACATAACTTCAACAGATCCACATCAGATAAAGGAAAACCTTCGTGTCATTTCTTTAACAAGAAAGTTTTAACACCGTACGCGCACTTTTCATACTCTGAAAAAGTAGAAAAAGTAGGAATTGTATGGCAGTCTGTGACAAAAATATTGGATACACATTAAGCAATGTAACAACCAGAAAAAGTAGGCTTGAGGCAAAGTTATTCCCAAATACAGAGCATCTTCTGTGGGCAACCCGGCTTTGTCCTAAGAATGAGAGGCTTTGCAAGAACTTTAGCAAATTATGTCACTTCCCTCCAAAGTCGATTCCACTCTGACCTGCCTCAGCGTCCACCAGTGAAGAGGCAAACGCAGACTGGACTATCTGAAAGCCAAATGACTCGAGCAGAGACATGTTTTGTTGAGGGGAGAAAGGAGAGGTCAGGGAGGGGGCCAGCTCATTTAAGCCTGGTGAAACCCCCTGGGCCTTCTGGGCTTTGTGAACTCTGTGCTGGTGCTTGTTGAGGTAGGACTTGGTGCGGAAGGCCCAACCGCAGATGCCGCAGGTGAACTTCTTCTCAGGGTCCGTCTTGGCTTTAGATGCCTCTGGAGACGCCAAGGCCCCGGCAGCGGCTCCGTTACATGCTAAAGAGGGCATCTCCAGCTCTGGCCCATCAGGTTTGTGTGGAGATTTAAGCTCATCGCCGTTGGGCAATTCCCCAAATGAAGGGTCTGATTCTTCTGACTCCAGATGAGGACATTTCTCTGTGTTTTCTTGCCCATCTGTGGTAAACACAACGTGGATAGGAAGGCGGAGAGTGAGACAGAGAGAGAGAAAAAAAAAGGGGAAATGGGAGGAAAGAAATGAATGAATTAGGACAAATGGATAATAAAAAACAGGTTTCATCAAATACAACTTTAATCCTGTAGCTGGTTGGCACCTGCGAAAACTAAAAAAGGAAACGAGAACTTTAGTGAGGAAGCAACAAGCAAAACAAATTGCGACAAATCATTTGACAGATCAATCACTAAATAGCTTTGGGTTTTTTTAAAAGACAGATACAATTCCTTCAAAATGTGGCTACAGCATTAAAATATACAATCATCTATCTCAGTCCATTTGCCCATTGTCCACTGACAAATCTGCTGTGCTCATCCAATCAGTGGGCAGTGCTAGCACCATGCTCCCACCCACCCTCCTGCTGGACTGTACTGACCTGCGACAGGCCCATGGACGGGGAAGCCAGGCAACCCGCCAGAGCGACACTCCCAGAAATATGGTCCCCCACCTGCCTTCCCCATGAGCAGCTCAGGCTGCAGGCCCAAGGCTGGAGGGCCAGGCTGGGGAAGTACTGGGTGTCCAGAGAGACCATGAAAGCGACCCTCTGCCTCAGACGAGGCGAGAAGCAGCTGGCGACTGGCGCACAGGTCTACACAACACCCAGCCAGGGAGAAAGGAAGGAGGGAGGGAGGGAGGGAGGGAGGGGGGGGCAGACAGAACAGGCCGGTGGAAACCATATGGACAGAATAATTACCTTCAACGCTAGAAATGCTGTCTGTAAACAAAGTAAGCTAGACATGTTTACTAGTTTGAATGAGTCTAAGTTGTCAGTGATGAATTAACTTTTCCCCTTTTTCCCCCCTTCCAGCAAATAACAAATAAGAAGTGACTTGTGATGTAAATAATTATCCAAAGAACCGACTAAAACAGTTATTTGTGAAAACAACATTGGATGTGAATCATCCATATGACTAACAAGCTGCTTTTAAATCAGATAAAATTACATGAATTATGTCTCACCCGAGTAACGACCTTCCTCACAGTGGACATTTTGATGCAGGTGTAATGGAAAACATGAAAAATTACCCCATTTTAGGTGGAACAATGCCAGGAGCCACATGCTGGCTCACTGACCAACACTAAATGAACAGAGAGCCATCATTAATGTTATTAGTTACACCCGTGCACCCTGTGGTAACCTGTCGGAACATCCCTGTGAGAAATGCCCATACCGTTTGTGACAAAGTATCACGTTCACACACAACTTGTTGTCTCACACATGGCAGAACACCAAATGAAGACAACAGTGAACGCTGCAGTAAATATAGTGACAGTACACACGTCTGGCCACGGACATTACCGAGGTAAACCACAACCAATTGTGTAAGTCCACTAATCCTCTCACAACTTCAGCAAAGGTTTTCCTAAACTGATCCATCTTGGAAATAAGTAGAAAGAAGACAAACTTGCATAACAGCAGATCCTGAGCATGAAAATTAAAAACAACAACAACAACAACAACGTTGCCCAAAGGACACACGTTAAAAACAAGACTAATCATTTGGCATTTTGGTATATCTGAGTCACTGCGTAGTGACATGCTGTTCTTGTCACAAACTTGCTCGCAATCACTATGGCAACCAAATTGATTTAAAATTATTAGAACATCCTGGAGTCAACTCAAAAGGAAACTACTAACCCACTACTTCCCAACAAGCTCTTCAAATCTTTTCCCCAGCTAGTCCAGAAATTATAAGTGTGTTATCGTGCTAATGATTTCCTATTTGTGGTTTTAAGAATGCTAATAGTTTAAAAGAGGCAATTTCTCAAAAATAATTATAGCACAAAAAGGGATAACGGCAACCACGTATCAAAGATTATGTATGTTAATAGCACCTGCAGCAAAATGTAAACCATGATGCAATTTAGAGGATGTTAAACAACGGCATGATCAGTTTTAATGATTTACTAGGTGGCAAATGCTTTCACCTTTTATCAGCTGAAGCAGAAGAAGCTCATCATCATATTTTTCAGATGCTCTACGCTAATCTGTTGTTTCTTATTAAAATGTATAATTGCAGAAAGTCTAGTACAATCAACAGACGGCAACATAGTCTTCCATGTTCTTTTTTGACAATTGTGGCTCACAGTTCTCTGTGCACTGTCTCTATGCTACTGGTTTTTCCACAAAAAAAAAAATGGCACAACTACAAAAGTTTCAATGAATTCAGGGCAAATGGAGGACGCATTAGGACGACCATGCAACGCTGTGCATTGTTAAACAACTGCTGATGGACCAGCCAAGCGGAGACACTGTGTTACCATACGATGCCACGGCCATGCTGGACAGACACACATACAAAAGAAATGTATTAAAAAAATATAAGCAAAAGCCACTCAGCACTCCAATTTCTTACATGGTCATGAGTAAGAACTGTCAACAATGAAATCTAGACAACTTTTATGTGTTCAATTAATTTAATTACAATAGGAACTTGTGTGTCTGCATTATACTTTCCAGCCTAATAAAGAGCAATGTATTGACTCTAAGAAACAATGTGGTGTTTTAGTTACATAGGTGCACATAGTATCAGGCGTCCTTACTCATCAACTACAGAAAAGGCCATGAATTCCACTGTAGTTCAGTTCTGTAGAATATGCAAGTAAATGAGTTGTCTGCCTGTGGACTTGAACTTGCCCTACTCATAGGTACAATATTAAAGGATTTCCACCAGCCATTGCTGCAATACTGTCCTTTGACATGAGTCACTTTTTCAGTGCATTATGTGGCACTACCGACTACCTGCCTAATCATGTAGTACTTAAACTGCAATTTATAATAAAAACGGTGTTGTAATGAGAGAATAATTACAGAAAATGTCCTTGTGGATGTTGGAGCGGAAAGCTTGGCAGCAGAGGTTGATGTATGCTCGTGTTTTGAACACACACACACACGCACACAAAGATGCAGCAGCATGTTTCTCCAAAAAAAGCAGCAGAGCAAATGAAAGCCAGAAACATGAACGTTTGGGATGGGGCGGGCGGCTGCTTGCCTTCCACTGAGCACTGGCGTCCCATGTGGTAAGGGTTGCCGTTGTGCATCTGCAGTTCCCCCCTTGGCTCAGGGAAAGGGTGCATTGTGGCAGAGGGGGGCAGTGGAGAGCCATGGTGTGTCTTTATATGCACCTTAAGGTAGGACGCAGTGGAGAAACCTGGGACCAGAAGAACAAAAGAACAAGGCAGTTGTTTGACACACTCAAGGCCTTGACTACGGAGGAGGGGCGTCCTGTTACACAATGACAGGCTGCTTGATGTTGAAGATCCGGTAGATAGCACGACTGGTTTCACCAGAATAACTCTGGAACACGAATGGTTAATGGAGGAGAATTTAAATGAATATCCATTGCTTTAAATTGCATCTCTCAACAGTAAAGAGAATCACTATATTATAGACAAGAGGCAAACACCAGAATTCCCTTCCCGAGCAAACAAAGTGTGATGCACATTGTAAAGAGATGTTCTTTAAAAGAACTAATCACTGTCCTTTTATCCTTGTTTCACTCTTTGATTATCAACTGTTGCATGTGCGTGCACACAAGAAGGCAATATGGCTGCTTACCTCAATACGGACAATGATAGAAGATTTCCGTGAATAAAACGCCTCCACTGATGCCTTTTGTTTGAAGTCAACTTCTGTCCACTGTCTTGAATGTAATTTATTTATTTATGGCTTCTTTGATGTCTTTTCTTTTATCTTTTGCCCCTTAATACACGCTATCCATTTTTTCAATTGCAGCTTTGTACATTTCACGTTTCTGATCTTTTCTGTACTTGAGAATTTGTAAACGTAACATTGCTCTTGTGGTCTTGTGTACAAAGCGCACTCCTTCAAATCAGGATACACTACTTTCATTGGACCTCCCTGTATAAATAAAAGGTCAAACCATGCCCCCAGGAGGAGAGCAGGGGCGTGAGGTGATTGTGACGTAGTGGCCACAGTCAACATTATTGAAGGATCATACACAATCATCACAAAAGGATGAAAATTACTCTTTGTATTATAATAATTCAATCAATTAAGTTCAATACAATTTTGAAAGAGTCGCATCAGTTAATTATTACATGTCATTCATGTGTGCAGGGAGCCAACAGGATGTCCGCCGACTCAGCCAGAGGAGTCTCTAACGCGCATGATGTCAACTGGTTCGGCCAGAGAAGGGATCTAGTGTGACACAGACCCAGCAGAAACCTGACAAACATTTCAGCATGTTGCACAAAGACTTTATGTACAAGGTAAAGCTGTAAACCTGTCCCTGAAAGACACAGGGCGTGGGTTTCCGATGGAATCATTTGACTTGACATGTAGCTTTTACAGGATGGATAAGAGGAAGATGCAATGAGTTTACAAAACACACACTCCTGAACAAGGCTTTGAGAAATGTCAGGTGCCTCCTCCTGTGTCCGGGTACGAAACAAATGTTTAAAATCAAAACATATTGTGACTTTTGGGCACCCCATTTCAGTGTTTATTGTCGAAATTGTACCATCTATTTTACAAATTGAAGAACAAAAACTGCGGTAGGTGACTACTGACATTAGGACCGACATTATCACCAAGAAAAATACACAGCCGCCTCAGTGATTTTTATGAGACCACTGCGTTGACACAGAACTTGCACTGACACGTGTCTGACTGGCAGATGTTGGTTCAACGTTTAGCACAAAAGCCAACTCAAGATAGTGGCGCTTTATAGCAGGAGCCATGGCATACTCATGGCAGTCTACCTTCATTAAATAGGGTTTTGGGTTGGTTAGAATTTAAAATTACAAATAAACATAGCAAAAAGAAAATTTTTATTAATTGCTGTAGCATCACGACAACTCCAGACCTTCGTTCATTTTCTAAGAATGCACAGCAGAGCCAGCCAAACCCCAAAACCAGATTTCGGCACGTTTCTATCTTCTGAACGTCCATGACTTCAGGGTTGACTGGATATTTGTCTGCACGTGGGACAGAGATGTTCCAGAGGAGCTTACAACAGTGCGATGCATGCTGAGGTGTTTTAAACAATTACCTTTGTTGCAAATGCCACAGTAGTTATGTGTTCCTTCACTGTGTTTCTTGAGGTGGTCCGTCATGTAGGCAGCTCGCAGAAACTTGCCACAAACTTTGCAGGGGATTTTGTCCTCGTGGCATGCAAGGTGTGACCGGAGACGATCTCTTGTAGCAAAAGAGGCATTACAAATCTGAAATACAGGAAATCAACGTGTTAAGACCTTTCTCACACATTATGGGTTTGGAAACGTCATTAGCTGTAATATATTAACTCTGATATAAAGATCCTAAATGTTACCTGGCACTTGTGGGGTCTCTCTGTTGTGTGAACCTGTTTGATATGTCCATTCAGGTGGTCTGGTCTGGAACGGAAAAAGGAAAATTACATTTGTGTTTGTCCATATGTGACTCATTCCTAATATAATTCGATGTAGCAAAATATGGCTTTTCTCACCATTAGCACTTCTCATTTAAACTGTAAGAAAATGTGTCTGCTATTTTTTTTATCTTTATCAATTAATAAATGAACACTAGCAACCAAACCAAGCACAGGTCAACTACCCGACACAATGAAGCGCGACAATGGTTCCCTATTCTAAACATTAATCATTAAAAGATATAGATATCTATATATCCTATCAATCTGTCTATCCATCCATACACACACACATATATGCTGGAATCAAACTGTGAATGTTGTGGTTAAGTGGCATGCACTATAGCTATTCAGCTACCAAGTACTGAAATTATGAATCCAAAAATCACTCTGCAGTAACTAAAAGGTTTGCACTCGACCAGTGAAAATCTTTTCACAACAAATGTGCTGCTTGTTCGGTCACAAACTCCCACATCACATTTATGGACATTTGCTTTTTAGCAGTTAGCATGTAACAGCTTGTGACTTCATGTATTGTCTGCATGCACTTGAACCTCCGCAGCAGTAGGTGGTGACAGTGAGTTTGAAACGAGGCCTGAGAACACTGAGCCTGGGAAACTGGTTTGTGTGGTTGAAAACTAAAATTACACAAGTAACAAGTGATTCAGTAAGGCTTCTGCAGTTTTCTGACAACATAAACCAAATGGTTTGTGTGTGACAACACTGGAGTGTGTCAGGGTTTATAGAAAGTGGCCCTCTTGAATTTACCTTTAGTAAAGGGTATTCAAGAGGTAGGTAAATGTCCTTTACCTACCTCTTGAATACCCTACTTCAGGGCTAGAACTCTGTCCTGTCTCTGTTCATTGGTACCAACTCAAGAGAATGACTACTTGCTTGGTTTAACTAGTTTCCTTGTTTATGGACTAAATCCTGACTTCAGGCTGCTGGTGATGAAGTAGCTGACTCAATTATGTGCCTGTGTATGTCTTTGCATCGGGACAGGAACAGCAGTTTCTGCTACACTGCAAAACTGTGGTTGGTTTGTATTCATTCAATACTTACAGTTGCTGTCCTACGTGTATTATAGCCTCATCATCTCAGGTACACCTATAATCACAGTAACACTGCAAACTGTGCAGGTTGTCCTGGATGCTTTGGGAACATAGAGGCTCAGTCACAGCAATATTGTTTTCTGCAACTCCAAAACACGGGACGTGCTGTCAAGGTGGGAATAAAAAGGTCAACTCACCTTGAAAAACCTTTACCACAGCTTTGACACACATACGGTTTGCCCACTGACCCGTCATGGGACCGCACATGGTACGACATCCTGTCTTTGCGTTTGAACCTGAGCCCGCACACATGGCACGCGTACGGCTTCTCCCCGGAGTGGGAGAGCTTGTGTCGGTTCAGGTGGTAAACGTCGCGGAAAACTTTGCCGCAAATGTCACAGCCGACGTGCCGCCTGGTCCTCTCCCGTTTGCGGCCGTTGTCCAGCGTCAGCCCCCCGTGCAACTGCACGCCGTTTTCCACCAGCCCGGGCTGAGACATTAGAGAAACGCCGCCCGCCGCCGACAGGCTGTCAGCGACGCTGTTTACGCCGCCCGTGTGGGCTCCGTGTTGCGCTTCGTGGTTCTTCAAGCGGGAAGCCTCCGTGAAAGCTTTCCCGCACGTCCCGCAAGGAAACAGCGCGTTGTCTTTCTGGGCGCCGTGATTGAAGTGCACAGCCTCGGCTGCCCCGCCGGCTTTCTTTGGTCTCCCCCTGCTCCTCTTCGAGCCCGGGGAGCCAGCCTCGTGATGAAACGCGTTCCCCGGTATTTCCGTTGACGGGGAACCGGACAGTCCTTCGACGGGCTCCAACATCGGCACCGACGACTCGCCGCCGTCCTCCAGCAACACATTGGCGGCGTCTTCGCCCCCGTCCGCATGCATCTGTGCATTGTTCGCAAAGCTTTGGCCGTTCACCAGCATTCCCGTTCCGTTCACCAGATCGTGCTGTGCCACCGGGAAACCCAGCTCCGTGGCCCCGGTGGCCTGAAAAAGGCTGGCCTCTCCTCCCCGTGAGGTCGGTACGAGGATTTGTACGTTGGACTGTTTGATTACCTCCTGACATATCTCAATGACTGACCGCATCAGCAGAAACTTGGCAGCTGTCATCAACTCCGGGAAGCACTCCAGCCGCACCACAATCCTGGAGGTGTACGCGAAGTCCAAAACGTCTTTAAAAACCTTCGCACTGATGGTGTGCATCTCCAGCTCCTTGGCGTCGCCCTCCGTCTGGCGACTGAAGACCGACTCGAAATACTCGCTGCAGGCGGCCAACACAGCTTTGTGAGCAGGGAAGCTCTCCTCGCCGACGCGCAAGATCACATCGCAGAACCTGCCTCCATCTTTCCTCTGAATGTTGAGGTTGTGTAGCATCTCCGCACTGTGCTTGCTCACCTGGTAGGTGTACGAAGAAGTCCAAGACGGCTCCGCTACCTTCTCCATGCCGAATTCATCCAATAACACTGGTTGTTAGTCGGGGAAAAAAAGGATTTTGTGTAACGATGTCGATTTCAGTTGATAGCAGCTAGCTAAAAAAAAAAACCCAAAGCCAACCGCCCCTCCCCGTCGTTTTAGCATCTAACGTTAAACGTTAGCAGTAGCAACAGGGAAAAAATGGCAGCCCCCCAGCTTCCTGTGAACTTTGACCCTGGTTTCTTGAGGGGTGGGGGGCGCTCTTGTTTTGTGAAAATTGTTTCTCTAGGGTTTCATTCTGAATGTGTATTTATTTTAACGACTCCCTCATTGCAATGGCAGTCACTTAAAGGAGTAACTAGAGCTCCAGCACCGCAGGGGTCTCTCACGTCTTTATGCCAAAACGCAGGTCTCTTCCTGTCTGGTCTGTTTGTAAAACCCCTCCCCCAACCGACCACAAACACGAACAACCTTTTCCTCTGCGCGAGCGCAGCCTGTTAACCCAATCAAGACACGTTATACTGTACAAGTCACTGAAGGTAAATTCTGGCTCGACTACAAGACAGTAAAAACACACGAATCCGTGCAATTACATGTAAATAAAACGTTCGTGCCAGTATAACAGTGTTACTGGAAAGATCAACTTCTAATATCTGTAGATAATTTAACGGCTTATCAGTTTGAAGATATGGATAAAAGCCTCATTTAATTTTCTGTTTTTAGATGATCAAACCTTAGTCAAAAGATACTTAGTGGCCACTTATTCTGGCCACTGCCATATACATTAGGGCAGGAGACAGAATATTACAAACTAATTAAAATCCCTTCCACCACCACCACCTACCATAGTTGAATCATCAACTCTCAGACAGGGTGAACAAATATTCAACACTTTAACAAAGATGTGCATTTTAAAGTTGTAGTGGATATTTCTTAGAGACCTCAGACAGCATCCTTGACATTTCTGCATGACATGGCTCGTCAGTTGTTAGCACAAATACTCACTAATGCTGCAATATCTGCAACTAGCAAATATTGGCAAATCATCAGCCTGGCCAATTAATGTCTAGCTCTACATTGGACTGTTTACTTGTACAGGCAACTCAGTTGAATGTCTCAAAACAGCACACACTTAAGTTTCAAGTATCCTATGGCAAGTACAGCCAACAGAGTAGAAAATAGACCTCACTCCTTCAGATTTAGTCAGGGGCCACTTTATTGGTGCACCTGTACAATTAAATGCAATCCAAAACCAGAGCTATGCTATAGCTGCGTTTGATTTGTACTCGACTAATATTTACTTTATAGTGTTTAATATTTTGCACCCCTCCATGAATGTAAGTGGTGCACAAAACATTTGTTAGCACAGTCTAAGGCAAATCACACAAGTACGACCTCAATAATATAGTTGAATCAACACCTCTCCCAGTGTCAATTTTAATCATAAAGCTTTGCAAAGGCAGAATGCATGGCAAAGCTGTTGGATTACATTAGATTGTACAGGTCCATGTAATAAATAGGCCACAGACTGTATATTCAGTAAATAAATAGGAAATACCAAACCATTTAAAACAATTAAGGCAGTTGTGTTTTACTGAAGATTTTTATTTATTAATTCTATTTGTGCTTTATATAACTTAATAGCACATAAACAAACTGAATCCCAACCACCCTCAAAAAAAATAAAAATAAAAATAAAAATAAAAAAACAACAATGTGAGCACTGCCGCCCCCCTGGCCCCAGTGACAGGTTGGATGGGAGAGGAGACAGATTTAAAAAAAAAACCTAACAAAAAAAAAAAAAAGGCACAACCAGCACTTGCTGCATCCCCTGGAGTTGTCTTGAAATGCTCCAGCCAGTCACATCTACAGAACAGGGCCACTAGCCATGCCACAACGGAAGCGTATACACTCAGGTTACTCATCAAGCCAACATTTCTCACTAGCAGTAGCCCCTTCTCAGCGAACTTCATGGGGAAATTAAAGTTGGCCAAGACAAAGGAATGCAACCAGCTCTTGGCAACTTTCTCTGTTTTCAGTTGAACTGTAGATAGTTTCACTCTCCCCCATACCAGGAAGAAAAAAAAAAAAAATTAGGTATATACAGGGAGAATAATTGTCTTTCCCATGGTCTGTACAATTGGGCCTATACATTATTTACTGCGCAAAGCCTAATACAAATAAAAAAACAAAGGGAGAAAAAAAAAAATCACTAATCGCCGTCACTCACTTTTCCCATTTCTGCTGATAAGCCTCTTCAAAAGCAGTGACTTCAAGGTTGAAGACAAAGCATGGCATGGTTAGACTGTCCAGGTCTGTGCACTGTCTTTCAAATTAAAGTTCACATTTTATGGTAACGAGGTTGTGGAGATGGGCAGAAAAAGAATATAAATCTTGCTATCCAGCCCAGCGTTTATTTTCTTACGGCCGGAACTCCAATTCATCTACGCTTATGACCTTGGCCGGCATGGAGGGCAGTTGCTGTTCTAGCACGTCCGATCCAAACCACTTGGCGAGGCCAAGAGGGGGGCTGCCCCCGTGTCGCTGAGAGCTGTTTGTCCTGTGAGGGCCTTGGTTCTGTGACTGAGGGCCAGGGATGTTTGGATGCACTGCAAGATGAGACAAAAATACAGTTTATTCCAAGATTTAAATACAAGAAAAATAAACCTTTTAAAATTGAAAGGTTCTTACCAATTTAACAAATTTTCGCTGGAATATTCCTTACTTTTCCCAGACATTTTTTTGTTAGTTATTTTGTGGCACAATTACCATATAAAGCACAATAAGAGTCGTTTTGTTTAAAAGGATAGTACAGTATTTGTGTAGTTAGGGAATTCAAGGCCTGAAAAAAAAGACAAACACTCCATACAGTTCGATATTCAGAATGTCTTACACCATATATAGCAAGAAAGACTCTTGCCAGATTGTAAACCTAATAACTAGAAAACTAAATATAAAACCTTAGAGGGAATACCGCTGCTAGCAGATGCACGTACCGAGTGGTAATATTTGACTTTGACTCACTTTGTCTCTGTTGCTGAAGTTGCTGCTGCATTACTGCCAACTGCATCTGAGTATTAGCTCTGGGAGGTAGAAGTGGGTGCCCTGTTGCATTGAGTGGGTACAGCGGTTGTCCAAGCAGGGCAGGAGGCAGGCCTTGGAGTTGTGCAAGGTCAACATGTGATGGAAATATACCTGGTGTGTACAATTAAATTCAGAGTTCAGGGTGAGGGGTTTAACACCACAATTTTACAAAAAGCCTTTACAGTTAAATAAGGTTTTACAAAAGATGAGAACATGGGGGGGAGACAAACAAGCAAACACTAACCTGCTTGCAAAAGAGCAGGTCCAAGTTGCTGGGGCTGGATACCTTGCGCCAGCATTCGTTGAACCACATTAGGGTGGAGCTGGGGAGGAGGGCGCACCATAGGTACATGGGATAGCAGCGGTACCGGATAGATGGGATGAGGGAAAGATGAGGAGGGTCCTGGAGGTACCATGTTGGGCGTATGGTGGCCAGTGGAGCCAGGCCCAAGACGCTCCTGGTCCTTGGTTTGCAAGCCGGCCTTTAGTCCCCCAGACTGGGCTGCATTCCCATCCATCATTTCCAGGTAGGGATTTGGGGAGCTGTTGTCTGTAGTCACATAACCCCAATTTCCAATGTTAGTGTTGTAGTAGTTTGACTAAAAGGTCGAAATAAGGAGGTTGTAGGTAAATTCATGTTCTGTACCATCTTGAGCGTGTGCTGCCGCCTCCTCCTTAGTCTCAGAACGACTCGATGGTTCATCTCTGCTTTTCTCTTTTGTCGCATACATTTTGCGGATCACAGATGTGGGTGTAAATGATGGGGACAACTGAAGAAAGAAAAAAACAATTAACAATGATTGTTAATCAACAATGGGGGAAAGGGGCAAGTGAAAACAATGAGAGCGGGGAGGGGATAAGTTCATACTCACCATGCTGGTGACTGGATTGCCTGGAGAGTTTCTTCCAGCATGCTGAGGGCCTGGAACAGGAGAGCGATTTACACGCTGCAGTCTGTGAATCACAAAACACGTTGGTCACACAAAACTAGCAAATGCTAACAAATCAATCTTTTTAAAAATCGGGTTTGGGTGCATACATTCAGTACACTGATGGATATATTTTCCATGATTCTCAAAGATCTTAAGTTAAAAGGTCATAGAAAAACAAATGGTTATAAGCAGCACTTCTGTAACATGTTACACTTAGCTGCATTTGCCATCATTCAAGCAGCTGAAATTAACAGGCAAGACAAGAAGCCCAGTACAAACGTGTTTTTCATAGCAGATGAAGATCACCGATTAGCTATGGAGGCATTAATAACCTTCAATTTATCATCATTCCACCATGACTACATGCAGTGCAGTATTTAATACATAAAAAAAAAAGAAACACGAACCTATTTCGAAACAATTTGTCCTGGGGTGGCTTGTAGCCAGACTGGAATGAGTGGTGGGCGTGTAGAGCAAGGTCCTGTTGGAACGCCAGAGCTTCCAGGTCTGCCTGATTCACTGGCATAGAGAGCGCCCTCATCTGGGCAAACATACATTTTTAAACAACTCAAGAGATCCAAACTGGTGTCTTACTTTCCTTAAAATACATACTGTATACTAAAGCTAAATAACTGATACTAGGTAGGCAAGGTAAGAATGGTTATATGCATTAAAAAAAATAAAAAAAATAAAACATTTTAAATCAAGAATGCTCATTTCATGTTCTTCAAATGAATTCATTGTTAGTCTAACATCCAAGCCGTTGGTCATTTTTAATTCTGATTACACCCAAAACAGGAGCAAAAGAAAAGTATGTCTCAAAGATCCTTTCAGTAATACAACAAAGAAATGAATCCAAGTTCAGCGTGTCTACACATTTACCTGTTGCTGTACAGCAGATCCAGGGCTGATAGACCTGTGTACATCAGCATACTGTTCTGGCAGCATGGGCTGAGGACCAACAGGAAAACCTTGAGAGGGGGAGGAAAAACCATTACATGATCCCGCTTATCCGACACCACCATCTACTTAAACAAGAAAATTGTTGAGGCTGAAAGCCTTAAAAGTCACTGCATACAAGAAACATTCTTTCCAAATCCAAGATATTGTTAGTCTTTAAAATGCAGGTAAAAATAACCTACCTGCTGAAGGCTGCAACCGACTGTTGAAGTAGTCAGGTGAGGGTGCCCTCTGGGGGAAGAGGGGGGGTGATGGGCCCTTGTGTAGTAGGCCACGAAGATGGGCAGAGGTGGCTGGGCCCTCAGAGCTGCTCAACAGGTTGCTGAGTAGTGTAGGGGAGGCACTACGAGCAGATCCTCCCAAGAGCTCCTACAATAGACAAACGCTTAAGTCCCAATTCACTTTAATGTTGTTGGTCTGGCAGTTAGATTTGACTGCGAACCCGTCGTTCATAAAATGAGGGATGAGTCATTCCGCCCCCCCCCCCCCACCACCACCACCCCAGTTAGTTCAGGTCCGACACTGGCCAGCAGCACAGGATCACAGCAGGGAACTGTTCTCTCTCTCCGGTCCTATTCACCTATACACGTCCGACTTTCAGTACAAGTCAGAGCTCTGCCATGTATAGAAGTTCGGACGACACAGCCATCGTGGGTTGTATCAGGAGTGGACAGGAGGATAAGTAAAGAGAACTGATCCAGGACTTCATCAAATGGTGTGAACCACCTGCTCCTCAACACCACCAAGACCAGGGAGATGGTGGTGGACTTTAAGAGACCCAGGCCGCACATCAAAGGGGACTGTGTGGAGGTGGTACACACCTACAAATACCTGGGAGTGCAGCTGGATGATAAACTGGACTGGACTGCCAACACAGATGCTCTGTGCAGGAAAGGACAGAGCTGCCTGTACTTCTGCAGAAGGCTGGCGTCCTTTAACATCTGCAAGAAGCTGCTACAGATCTTCTGCCAGTGCCCTCCTGTACGCAGTAGTGTGCTGGGGGGGGCAGCCTCAAGAAGAAGGACGCAGCGCGCCTGGACAAACTGATCAGGAAGGCAGGCTCTGTCGTTGGCACAGAGCTGGACAGCCTG
>JAVQJD010017914.1:0-11559 GCA_036023655.1 Nannoperca australis | reverse complement strand
AGGAGTAGAACCATCTCAAGGAGGATCAGAAGAAATGGACAACATGTGAGTTAAATATGAGTGTCACAGCAAAGGGTCTGAATACTTATGACCATGTGATATTTCAGTTTTTCTTTTTTAATACATTTGCAAAAATATCTACATTTCTGTTTTTTACTGTCAAGATGGGGTGCTGACGGTACATTAAAGAGAAATAAAATTAACTTTTTCGATTTTAGCAAATGGCTACAATAAAACAAAAAGTGAAATTTTTTTAAGGGGTCTGAATACTTTCCGTACCCACTGTATATAAATAAACTTGCCTTGCCAGAAGCCACAGAAACAGTACAAGTCACACACACTCACCAAGGCCAACACTACTGTTCTCCAGCAGGTAGCTGAGATGGTCAAACATGGCTTTCTGGTTCTGACGGCTGATTCGACAGAAGTAGCAGAGAAATCGACAACAGTTGGCCACCATTTTAGGAAAGGTGATTTCCTAAAACAAAAAAATCATGCACCAATCATCTTCTCATTATGATTGCAATATTGTCCATAAAGTTTTAGAATGACTTTATTTATTCAAATGTCTTTGCTCTCTCCTCCAAAAAAAAGAGCATCTTGTGTAAAAGCTACACAATGCAACAGCCCTTCATTTACAGTTCACCAATAGATCAAATCTCCTCACGTTTCTATTTAGATGAGACTAATACAAAATAGCACATCTACTCTAAAACTAAACAGCCACATGTTTGTGATTGGGTGAAGCTGTTCCAGAGCACTTAAGCCTATTTTCTGGCTCTGCAGCTCAGACACACACACACACACACACAAAATACCTTGGAGTCTCCTCCACTGAGTACATTGACCATGACCTCCATGACAGTTTCATGCATCCCCAGAGCTCTCATCAGGTTAGGGTGTTGGTAGAAAACTTTGTTGTTCATAATATCACTGCAGAAAAAGAGGGATAAGTTCACCGTTTAGTGTAGTTTGAGGAATGTTGCTATAATCCTCAGGTTTATAAAGTTTTCCTCAACATGTTGGTACAAAACCAGTTGGTGCTCTCATTGATCAGTGTAAAATTACCATTCACCCCAGCACTGCTATAGGCAACATTATTGTAAAGTCAACGCTTCCTGCAGTAACTTCATAGTTAAAGACTTTCCGTTGCTCTTCTCGTTTCAAGACTTTTGTTAGATTTCATTTGAATCTCAGTAGTACTTTAACAGTAGGTTCATCTGTGGCTTTGATCGACTTATGCTGTCTTCAAACACACTTTGGAAAGAAGACAGATGCTTGAGGTGTCCAGGGGACCAGCGGTCAAAGATGTATGCTATAAGATATAAATCTCAGAGGTTGGAAAAAGTGTGGTTAAATTCTGTAGGGGTTATTTAATGACCACTGCACTAATGTACTGCAGATGATAATAATCACAAATTCAATTTGAGATTAGACTTGACTGTACATTACTGGTTCACCAAGAGGCAATTACATATAGTACAGTGACCTGTAGCATATTCTAACATACATAAAAATATTAAGATCAAGACATGAGTACAATATTTATTAACTGGGTATTCATTTTCAAAAAGAACAATAGATATGTTTCCAGTTGTCCCATGCCCTGACAAATGGAAAGTCATTACTGTTCAGTAAGAAAGAGAGGACCAAAGGGGGAAAAGTAAACACAGTAAAGGAAAAGCAGTCTTAAACAGTTTTGAGGAGGCTACCAGATGAGTGTGTTCTCACCCCAGCCCTCTGATCATCAGTTTCTCCTCCTCTCGTCCCATACGGACACTCAGCAGAGATCTGATCTGACCCAGAGCAGCCAACAGGTTGATGGTATCCTCGATCGATACAGAGTTTATAGTGTAGGTCTTAGGAAGAGCCCGCACCTGGACAGGTGAGACAGGTTCATAAGGTCAACACATTTCTTTTACTATTAGAGACTTGACTTGACAGTCTGTTATCATCTACCTTCTTTGCTGCGATTTTCTAATAGAATTTACATTGTTCCTTTAAGTCTATTGTTAATGTTATACATCAATTATTAAATATATCACATAACTTTAATAACTGACTTCGTGATTTCTTCTCCTTTCTCAGTTTATACATGGATGTGACCTTCTTATAATAATAATAAAGTTTATTTGTATAGCCCTCCAAAATCAAATCAAAACCAGCATTACAAAGTGCTTTACAATGAAACCATAAAACACAACAATGAAATACAGTAATGTAGAAATAAACAGGCAGGCATAATCTCTCTATATAGCCCGTTGTATCAACAGAAGTTGTATTGAGAGCAAAGAGGCAATATTTGGTTTGCATGACATCTGATTAATTTAACACGTGTTACACTTGTTCTAACTTGTTAAGTATACTGTCCACACCAAATAACCGATTGTTATAATAGATTTTGTACAGTACAGGTTTTCAGAGCAAACTTGTTACAGATATAGTGAGGATTATGTACAACTGCATGTTTCCAATGAAATTAATTGTAATTCTTGCATTTGAATGTTTAAAATGAAGGCATTTGCTTTTTTAGCATGAAACTGTATATGGGCCACAGAAGAAGTACGGCTCTTCTACAGACACACACAACTAACAAACACACTTTTTTTGGCAGCCAGAACAGAGAGACAGAAAACAGTTGGTGGAGGTTCCCACTATTAACCATTAGGCCACCCCACCTGTCATATTCTAATCTAACATTGTAAACATGGTCTTCAATGGTATAGTGTCTCTATTAAAAACCAAACCAACCTGCCCTCCAATGCCATCATACTGGCGGTGCAGCAGAACAAACATAGCTCTGACCAGCTCTGGATCCTCAATAACTGATTCCTGAGCCCAGCGGACCATTGTGTCTGAAATCAACTGCTGTAACGTACCTGCAGAGACAGGGGGAGAGAGAGGGAGGTAGAGTGGGAGGGAGAGAGAGAGAGAGAAACTGGGTGAAACTGGGAAAATGTGAAGCTTGTACACAACTAATCAAGTGAAATACATTGGAAATAAAATACATGTTGGATTATGGTAAACTGGCCAATTAGAGTACTTTCCTGTTTATGTCCATGTATTCATGGACACTTTAGTCCAAAATTACATACAAAGTGAGGTAGAATCCAAGCCACAGTAGATCAAGAAGATAACTTCAAGAATAATATCTTAAAATCCCATAACCAATGGGGGATCTTCTGAAATCCACAACCTCCCACAGTCCTTACCAATGGTTTAACATGTAACATGCCCTGTGGGTAATGCTTTGTTGAATGGATGAATGAAGGATTCATTCATCCATTCAAATTTAAAGGATCCATCTATCAGGAATCTGTTTTTCCAGAATGAAAAGATAAGGGTAGCAAATTGTCAAATGTACAATCCTTACCAAAGGCCTCTGTTTTGTCTATCATTCTGTGGATGAGCTGGTGCAGAGGACTTACTGGGTTTCCTGTCTTTTGTCTCCGTTGGCAGATTGGCCATCTTCTTCTTCAGGTAAGCCACTTTCTCCACCAATGACATGAGGCGACCTCGGATGGTGAAGTCACTTTCACCATCCACCCCCCTCTCCTCATCCAACTCTATACCTGACAGAACAAAGGAGTCACATATTATATATTACAGATATTATTGATTAATAATTTTAATAGTAGAAGTAGTATTGATTCCTATTGATCTCTGTGATCAACTTGGATATTGTAGTTCATTTCAATGTTTGGTTGGCTGTGTAGGTGAATCTGATTGGTAGTTTACCACAGTGTCTCATCAGGTCCTCGTGGAAGTCAAGAAGTTGTTCTTGGATGTTTTCAGGACAGGGACACTCCTGTTTCTCATCCTTAAAGTTCAGCAGCATGTTGATCTGCACAAACACGTGCAGGTGTGACTGTGATTCAAGTCCTGTTCATAAAATACTTCTACAACAACCACTGGGATTACATGACAGAAATCCACATTTGGTCACACATAGGGTTTGAGTGGGATGTTGAAAAGATGCTAGACTTGGCATCTGCAGTGCATTTAGGTTATACTTTCTCTACATACAGTAGGTGCCAAAGCAGCACAGAATAGAAAAGTGTCTCTAACTTCAGTGTCATACACTGTGAGTCTGTTCAATGTAAATGGGAGAGAACATGGTGAACATCATTAAATAAGGTGATCCAGAATATGTTCCTGGTTTTAATTCCTTTATTTAAAGTATCTCAGCTTTAGTTTTCCTCTATTGTATGCTGTTCTTCTCTGGCAAAGTTCTACTTCATGCTCTGATATACTCCTCTCTCTTACCAATTTCTGTGTGGACTACACTTGACCTCATTTAAAAATACTCTAAAATGCTTAATGTTATTGTTCTACTCTGCACTGTTCTCTTTTAATGTTCTTTCCTCCAGTCCAGCCTCGATTTTCTTTAGTGCTGTTCCTACCTGTTCCTGTGGAGGAGATCTGAACTCTTTCGTCTTCTTGGCAGTGAGGGCTGCAGACATGTTGAGTGCCAACATCACCTCATTGTAGCGGAACCGCTGGTTGTCTTGGAGACAGGCCACAAAGTCATCAGAGAAGGCCACGACTGCCTCGATACGATGACGCACCTGGCAGTCACACAGGTACTGCAGCACATGGCACATCTACACACACACACACACAAAAAGATTTGACATACAATCACACAATGTTGGCTCAACTACATATTATGATGAAAAACTAGATAAATAATAAAAAAGGTATAATAAGTTTGTACTATGCAATACTTGGCATCATTGTCCTTGCACATTTAAAAACATTTTCAAGGTACTTTGAAATTGCTAAAACTTAAAGGCTAATAGGGGTTAATGGCATTTGTGGTCTTGCGATCAGCTCTTAGAAGTGCCATCATTTGCTCATAATTGCTTCCATGTTGTTTCATTTCTTAAAAATATCATCTTTATTTCCTGGTTCTGATGCTGAAACAGCTGACCAGTGTTTCATTATACCAAGAAATAGGTCTAAACGTGCTCCACTGCTCTTCACTATGTCATGGGGCTAATTAGTGTTAAGAAAACGCTGACATGCTAACTGGCTTCAAAACATGGACTATTACAGGAAAAATATTTACATCTAAAACTTACAATGTACTTATTCCAAGTGAGGAAGGAAAAGGAGATTTGTGTCCAGCGTTTTAGCCGGTTTATGGTGGAGATATTCTACACATGTTGTACTGTTACAGCAGTTAGGGCGCACATGTCCTCTGGTGTTCTAATACTACGTCAGTGTTCAATTAAATTAAATTTAGTTTTTTGGAGGGGGCAGTAGGAAAGAGAACATACAGTAGTACAGTAGAGTACAGTTATACATACAGAGAGTAAAGTAATACTAGTGGTAATGATATTGTGTTATTGTGTTCTGCGCAAACAATCTTGTAATTTGGTTCCTTGTTAGGTTGAACATGGTGAAGCTCGTATGAGATTCCTCTGCTGTCTTTGCACTGCTATAGCAACCTACATCACATGGCATTGTAGTTTGGTCATGGTGTTTGTTGATTTTATTTTCATCCACTTGTAACACCCATACCATCCAAGCGCCAGGACATTTGAAAAAATTTGAAAACTTTTTTAAGTTTTTCTTTGCACATTCCTCACTCAACTAAATACAGATTTGGAAGACAACATATTTTCTGTAACTTTAAGAAGAGCGTTGCTATATTTAAATAAGACTAGATTCTAAAAAAGAAAAATGTTGAACTACAGTGAATTCACCACCCTCTGACATTAAAAACAAATTACAATGTAACAGAAAACAATTACTCGTTGTTACATTGAATATATATATATTTTCTTAACCACTGATCTGATATAGTGAAAACGGAAAAGAGGATCTACTGAGTCTCACCTGGAGTTTTACAGGCTCTGGTAACTTCATCTGTAACAGTCCTTCTTTAGGCAGTTTCCTCCCTCCATCTTCTCCTCTTCCTTCAGTCTCCACTTCCTTCACCACCTCCAGCACCATGTGCATTTCCTCCTGCCCCTCTCGTCTTTCAGAGAACACAGATGGTTCAATTAGTCTGAGGATGTTCTTCAGATCTCCATTCTGAAAAACCCCCATGGTGAGCATGGTGTAGAATAGCTTGATAAGGGGGACGAAGAGAAACTCAGTGCTGCCTCCTATCGGATCCCGTACATGCATGCTTCCCTCCCGCACTGCCTCTGTTAGCATCTCAATGGTTTTAATTTTCAGTACATCTAATGGGAATTCAGGGCTGTACTGGAAACAGTCTCCTGATCCTGTTCCATTGCTACCATTATTACGATACGATGGTCCGCCCCCACAAACAAAACTTGGGGATGAGAAGTGCATTCTGGGTCTCAGGGAAGTGCTGAGGCCGATGCCTGGCAGGCCATGTTTCTTCTTCTCATCTGGAAACAGGGTGATGCTCTTGGTTTCGTCTGTCATGGGAACGATGTACTCATTGTTCATCATGAGGCGAGCTGTGGCGTAGCTGCTTAGGTGGATGTCTATGAGGAGGTTGTAGTAGCCTGCCCGAAGTAAACCTGTGAGTGACCGACAGACAGAACACATAGTTATAAACATTCTAAACTAACTAAACATTAAGCCTTAAATGTACCATTTGTGTTATTATTAATGAACAGACTACATCCATTACCTGGCAGCATTACATTTAGTCTTTAAATATACAGTATATCAGTACACCCCTCACATTTCTGCAAATATTTAATGTTTATATGGTTTCATGGGACAACACTGAAGAAATCACACTTTGATAAAATGTCAAGTAGTCAGTGTACAGCTTGTATAAACTTTGTTTAGTAGTAATGTTGTGTTTGAGCTAGATTGCTTTTGTTTAACGAGCTGTGCTGTTGTAATGGGTTGAACAAATACGCATTATTTTGTCATCTTAGCTGCTTGTCCAGGTACGCTGCTATTATTATGCACAAAATATAACTTTCTCTCTCAAACCATTTTTTTGACTGCTTTAAAAAGAAACAAAATTCTCTCCATACACTGGCTCCTTGTAAAATCCAGAATAGAATAAAAAATCATTTTCCTCACCTTCAAAGTGCTTAATGGTCAGGCACCATCATATCTCAAAGAGCTCATAGTACCTTATCACCCTACTAGAGCACTGCGCTCCAAGAATACAGGGTTCCTTGTGGTTCCTAGAGTCTCTAAAAGTAGAATAGGAGCCAGAGCTTTCAGCTATTAAGCTCCTCTTCTGTGGAACCAGCTTCCAGTTTGTGTACGGGAGGCAGACACCCTCCTCACAACCCTGCTCCTGCACTGAGCTCCTCTCCCCCCCTCTCCATCTGTACACACTTATATCCCATTAATGCTTGTTACTAATTCTACTTCTTCCCGTAGTTGTGTGATTTCTCTCCCCCCTCTCTCTCTCCTGCTGTTGCTTTCTGCAGAAATGTCAGCCTCCGGAGCTGTAGACTCTGGATCTATGGTTGCACCTGCTCAACAGCCGCTGTTGCCATTACTGTTATTGCTCTCATTATTAGTATTGCTATTATTAAATTGCTATTAGTATTTTTTTAATATTAACCTGAATCCCTTTACCACATCTATTACTGGCCATCTCTCTTTCCTGCTCTCCTTCCCTTTCAACCCAACCGGAACTAACAGGAATGGTTTACACCTATCCACTAACCCAGTAAAGATAAAGTTGGGATGTCTGGTTTTGTTTAATGTACATGGATATACATATCATGTACAGTAGAACAGTAGAGAAAGGGAATGTGAACAACACTGTGTGTGAATGTAATCAGGTTCAAGGTTCAAGATTCAAGGTTCAAAGTTTAATTGGTCACGTTTATAAAAGCAGTAAAATTATTTTTCTGTGAGGACCCCTGGCTGTGCTTCATATAAATCTCAAATACAAATAATAAAAAAAATAGAATAAAATAAAACAAAAATAATAATAAAATATGGTGCAATTAAATAAGATGTAGGATACAAATCTTACATTTTCCATGTCCAATGACATGAATTTACATTGTGCAAAGGGCAGGTGTGTGGTGTGTAGTCTGTGGTTCATTCAATAGTGTGAAGGAGTATGATTGATTGAGGATAAAAACTCCTCCTTGAGTCCTTGCTCTATGGCTACAGAGGCGCTTCCCAGACCTCAGCAGTCTGAACAGTTTGTTACCAGGATGGTTGGGGTCTTTCCTGATGCTGAGAGCCCTGGAAGTGCACCTCCTATCAGGAACACAGTGAGGCTGGACCCACAGAGCAGACTCAACTCAAGTTTTTATTAACCCAAAAGCAGGTTAAATCCGCAAGGCAGAGGTATCCAAAGGGTGAAGCAAAAATGGTGGTCAAAATACAAAAAATGGTCAAACACAAGGAACACTGAGAGTACAAGGAACGCTGGATAACAACACACATCCGGCGAAGATTATCTGGCAAAGGGAAGGTGGAGACGCTGAGACTCTAAAGGGCCGGGTAAGGAATAAGGCGCAGGTGAAACACATGAGGTTGATGAGCAGGCAGACACAAGACAGGAACATGAGGATGAAACCAAAACCCTACCACAATAAAACAGGAAACACAGGACACAGAAAAACCACCCAGATCATGACACCTCCTGCTAGATGTCCAGCAGGGCTGGAAGTGAAGCCCTGGTGGTGCGCTCAGCTGATCGTACCACCCGCCTGAAAGCTTTCTGATCCTGCAGAGTACAGTTCACGTACCAGGACTAGATGTTGCTGGACAGGATGCTCTCAATGGACTGCAGTGTAGAATGCCCTAAGAATCAGTTGAGATACTTCAAACTTCATGAGTCGCCTAAGTTGGTAGAGGCGATGTCTGGCCTTGCTGACCATGAAGTGTGTGTGGGTGTTCCAGGTGAGGTCCTTGGTGATATGAACACCAAGGTAGTTGACACAGCTTACTCTGTCCCACTGATCTGTAGAGGAGTGTAGCCTGAAGTCCACCACCAGCTCCTTGGGTCTTGTCGACGTTCAGGGAGAGGTGGTTGTTCTGACACCACAGTGAGAGACTGTACACCTCGTCCAGGTAGTTTCTCTTGTTGCTGTGGGGTATCAGGCCCACCACCACTGTGTCGTCTGCAAACTTCTCAATGGAGATGGTGGTGTGCATTGCCACACAGTCATCGCTGTAGAGGGAGTACAGCAGAGAACTCAGCACGCATCCCTGGGGGGCACTGTGTTGAGTGTGAATGTGTTTAAGAATTTTCTTCCCACTCTCACTGTCTTTGGTCTTTTTGTTAAAGAGTCCTGGACACAGTTGCAGAGTAAGGTGTTGAGTCCCAGATCCCTAAGCTTGGAGGACAGGGTGTGGGGGACTATGGTGTTCAAAGCTGAGCTATAGTCAATAAACAGCAGTCTCACATAGTTACGGCCCCCCATCGAGGTGGCTCAGTGTGGTGTGCAGAACCTGAGCGATAGCATCACTAGTGGATCTGTTTGCCAGTAGGCAAACTGCAGTGGGTCAAGGGAAGGAGGAAGGATGGAGCAGATGTGGTCCTTCAGTCTCTCAAAGCACTTTATCACCACCGACATCAGGGCCACTGGGCGGTAGTCTTTCAGACTAGCTTGACAGTTGTTCTTAGGCACAAAGACAATAATGGATTTTTTAAAGCATGTTGGAACTACAGACTGGGCCAGGGAAGTATTAAAGATGCCAGCTGATCAGCACAGGCCCTTAACACACATCCGAGGATACCGTCTGGTCCAGCTGCCTGCCTGCAGTTCACTCCCCTCAGAGCTCTCCTCACGTCATGCTTCGAGAGGGACAGCGGCTGCAGGTCGGCACTGTTTGAGACAGCATCAGCCGGCAGGCCAACAGTAGCATCGTTCACCTCAAAACGTGCAAAAAAGACATTAAGCTCATCAGCTAAGCCTGGTTCAACACTACCTCTGGCGCTGGACTTAAAGTCGGTGATGGTCCTTAGTCCCTGCCACACACTTCTGGAGTCGCTCTGCTGGAACTGCGTCTCCATTTTTCCCTTATATCGCCCCTTTGCCTCTTTAACCGCCTTCCTCATGGTTATTGGTTAGGGAAAGTCCAGATCGTTAGTTGAGGGGACGATAGAGTTCTCTAGCATTCCAATGTAGCTCAACTCTACTGTCGCAAACTCGTCGTTGTTTATGGAAGTCATCTGGAACATGTCCCAGTCGACGTCACAGAGTGTATCTTGTGGCGTGGCTTCCGATTGGTCCATCCATCGTCTGACCTCTCTCGTCACCGGAGCTTCCTGTTGTATTTTCTGTTTATATTGTGGTAGGAGGAAAATGGTGGCATGGTCAGATTTCCCAAAAGCCGGTAGAGGGGTAGCTTTGTATCCTCCCTTGAACATACTGTACCAATGGTCCAGAATATTTTATCCCCTGGTGGGGAAAGAGACATGCTGGGGGAGGTTTGGCATTACCTGTTTAAGTTAAGCCATGTTGAAGTCACCAGTCTTGATGACAGTAGCGTCTGGGTTATTTTGGTGGCCGATCAACACATGGAGGTTTAATGGAGGTACAATAACGTAGCAATGTCAGCCTGTGGTGGAATGTAGACAGCGGAGAAGTTGACTGAGAGAAGATAAACTCCCAGAGGAAATAGTGGGGATGACACATGATTGTAAAGTGTTCCATGTTGGGCGAGCATGACTGTGAGAGGACTGAAATGGTTGCTGATGTCGATCAACCAATAGCAAAGGTTGACCCCATGACGCATATTGAAAGACAGGCCCCCTCAATTGAATAGTGAAGCATCGCAGCAAGCACACACAGAAATGTAAAATGATCAAGAAATGTTAAAAGACCAAGAAATGTTAAAAGACCAAGAAATGTTAAAAGACCAAGAAATGTAAAACGACCAACAAATGTCCACCTCGGGGGAACGCAGGCTGCTGACTTCTTGTCTCTCCTGACTTCATTCGGCCTGAAGCTGCTGAACACACCACCAACCAACACAGCAGGCAGGCAGCTGGACCTCATCCTGACCCGTAATTGTATCTCAGACTTAACCTCTGTCACACCACTGCACATCTCTGATCACTTCTTCATGCAGCTCTCAGTCTCACTTCCACCAGCTCCCTCAGCCTCCCCACCTTCTGTAACATTCCGTCGCAATCTCCGTGAACTGTTTCCCTCCCACTTCTCCTCCCTTCTAACATCCTCCCTTCCACCCATTGATACATTCACAATGCAGTGCACTAACACAGCCACTAACACCTTGCTATCCACACTAACCACTTCACTTGACACTCTCTGTCCTCTGACTACCAGGCCTGCGTGACCCTCCCCCTCCTGCCCGTGGCTGACGGACGTGCTTCGCTTCGAGCAGCTGAGAGGAACTGGCGCAAATCCGGAGACGCAGCCGAACTCACCAAGTATCAATCCCTTCTTACATCCTTCTCTGCACACATAACTCAATCCAAGACCACTTACTTCCGTAATAAGATTGACTCTGCCTCCAACCCACGCAAGCTCTTCTCCACTTTCTCCACTCTTCTCAACCCCACCCCTGCTCCTCCTCCCTCCTCCCTGACTGCTGATGACTTCTCCTCTTTCTTTGAGAAGAAAGTCATCGACATTAGCAGCCAGTTCCCTGAACCCACCTCCCAGACCC